>LPNX010128975.1:538002-658488 GCA_001517045.1 Pseudotsuga menziesii
TTATCTTCTCTAACAAGATCAGAAATTCTATCACCACCAGTTGGTATTGCAATGTCCTTTGATTCCAATTCCTTAAAGCTTGCGAGTGGCATTTTTCCCCTTTTAATTAATTATGTTGCATTTCCAAGGTTTAACATAATTTTCATCGATGTTTTCACAAAGTTCTATTGATTTTGTGTCCTCCATGAAAATAGGAAAAAAGCATGTTAGCTTCCTACTATCAAATGAAAACACATTTTGGAAGGTTTTTGTTTTGATCGAGTGTAAATATTGAGTCCCATTAATGGTGCTAACATCATATGGGTTTGATCTGTCTACACGTTGGATTCCAATATGCCAAAAAAACATGTACAACAAAAACAATGTATGTACAAGTGAGTAAAATGTTACTAGATGTTATACCTTGAAACAACACTTCTCCGTCCAAGCAATGACACCAAATGTTTCATTACACAAAAGTACAACATGGATATAAGTAGCCATATATTTATAAGAGGATTGTACCTTTGATACTTGATATTTACTCTAGAATCATCAACCTTAGCATATGAACTTGTTTGGAATACGTGACTTCCATTTTAGCAACCAGCGTATTATACGTGGGTCCCCCTCAAGAATTTTGTGTATGGATTTCAAGAGTGGAATACACAAGTTTCCTCAAAGGAAATCGCATATTATCCACGATTTGTTCCACTATAGGTCACATATTTCATTACCAATTGTTAAAAAAAAAAAGATGATTAATCAAACACAGTTGGGATCGGTTAGGAAACCTCCCCAACTTCCCTAGCCATCCTAACCTCAAATTCCTTCCTCACAAAAAAATATGAAAAGAGGGGAAGGGTATGAGAAAAGTGGTACCAAATTTGGAGGAAACTTTATGTTGGAGGACTTTCATTGAGGAGAGGAGCAAGAGGACTTAAAGCTAGGTCTTGCAAAGGAGTCTGATCAAGCAGAGTATTTGCAATGTTTCCAACAACTCAGACAATAAAGAATGTTATTTCCTTCCATCATTGTGTAATGAATTCTTGATTTGTTGTTTAGTAATGTTCCAGATTGTCTTTTTTTTTTAATTGCAATATTTGTTTATGTTCATTTCTCATATATTATAATAATTGAATATACTTTGGGAAATGGTACTTTATTTGCAGGTGTTGAAGATTGGAAGCAAAAGAGCATTGGACAGAAGACGCAAATGTATGATCAACCGTCAAAACAAGGTCCACAATCCTTATCTCTTTCTCTTTAATACATGCTTTTAACTCTGTATGTTTGTCTACAACCTCATAGTATGTTGGTTTCCTTCTAAACCCCAACCATAAGATAGATTTCCCTGACAATAGAACGGACGACTCTGTCGGGGAGTCTACTATTCGGGGGCTGTTTGATTGATTATTCTTTCTAGTCTTTTGTGTTCCTAGTCCTATATATGACTTGCTTGCATAAATATCCAGTAAGTCCAAATCGATCATTCATTGTTTAATTCCATTCCTTTTTCTTTTTGAATTTTTTTTTAGGAATATGTGGGTATCCTATACTTGCAGTCACGTATACTCTATAAACACATTGGTTTTCCACTACACAGTCCTGTATGGTATGTGGGTTGTCTCCTGCACAGTCATGTACTCCCTGTAGGTGGACATGTGAAAGCTAGGGTTTTGTCTAAAAGTCTATTTTTGCATCTTGGATATATTTTATACTTTTTCCTGAGAGTGTTTGAGACTGTTGCTTCATTAAGTTCTTATTTGTTTATGTTGTAAGTCTCTTTTTAGTGAGTTAAGTTGGTTTGAAAGTTTAAATACCTTTAGGTCTCTCCTCTTGGATTTTACTTGGTAGAAGTGTTGGTGATATATGGGATTTCATCCCCTGTTGATGCTAGTGTTCACTTATAGTCTGGTTGATTGGGTAAGCAACATGAACTTTCTGCTTCCAATACTTATAACAACTTGGTTTCATAAACTTGTGTACTTTAGTCCAAGTAGGGTGTTTTCAAGGTTTGTATGACCTTCAAAGTTTGTTTTTATAAGATCTGAATGCTGATTTTGTTTGATACATTAATCCATTTTGCTCATTTATGTTTTTGTATAATGCACTTTCTTTCATTTTCCTTTTGAAACGTGAATATGAAAACGAAGCATTTAGGTGCATGCATACTAGCTTAAGTATAAACATTTTGCATTTTGTTTTCAAGTTTTCAAAAAGAAAAAAAAAATCTTTTTTGATTTCCAAAGTTCATAAAAAAGTTTAATTATCTTTTAAAAAGAAAGAAAATTTAAAATGACAGTGTTAATTTGAAACATTGCACATCATTCTTTTTCTTTCCAGTCAAGTCCAAAACAATCATAAGTTGCATGGCCATCACCCTGAGTAAAAACAAGCCTTCAAAAGTATGCTAATATTTAAAATTGATTAGTAACCATTTTATTTTTAGGGACGTCGCCAACTAGCTTAGGCTAGTGTTTTGGATTAGGACTATCTATAACTATCCAAAACTTTTTAAAATTTAGGCATAGCGACCTGTCATTTAGGAAACCAACTTCTACATGAAGGTAAACCAGAAATCTCCTCTAACACAAGAGTCAAGCACAAGGTCGTGTGAAACTTGATTTATGGAGATACCCCTCCAATACTCAGTGGAGCATAAGCCACTATTTTTTTGGGTACAGGGTTCATTCCAAACCACCTTTTGGCCCAGTGTGGTTCTGGTTCTTTTTTAATTTCGGGATTGTTACCCTTCCCATGCACATCAATCAGAATGACAAATGTTCCACCAGAACTTTGTTGTATATCTGGTAACCATAGTATCTTGACCTAGAGTTCTTACACGGGTGACGGTGGAAGGATATTTCCACTGTACCTAGGGAAGACGTGGGAGGAAACCCCATGCAATAATTTGGGAGGGTGGTTGGTGATTCAACTTCTTGCACCCAGAAAACTTGCATCGGGACCTTGAGTAAATTCTCTTTAGCTCTTGACTAGTCTATTATGGGCCCTCATCATCCCATATGTTCCTTTGGAAGGCATATATTTATCCGCATTGTTGTGATACTTAGGGATTTTTTTAGTGGTATGTTGTTTCGATTTTTTATGATATAGTATGAGTCTTAGGTGTGTGTAAATAAGAATTTAGTTTTGTAGGATCAACATCCTTGTAGATCACGAAGGATGAAAATCCTTCCTCCCCTTACAGTTATGGAGCCTCCACCAACACCTAGAAGGCGGAGAATTAAAAAAAACAATTCATTTGAACCGACTTGTATTAGTGAGATTCCAAGGGAATTCAAACTAAGGTATAGTCAACCTAATCACCCACTAGTAGAGATCAAATACTTGCATTTCAAATACTTTGCAAGAAATTATAATTCACCTCTTACTGATTTGAGGGATCCAGTACTTGTGCAAGTTATACCTTTCAGTCAACATTGTTTTGGTGTCCCATTAATTCTTGTCATGTCAAATACATGAGAAGGATATGGGGATATCTATACCCCTACTTCAACCATGTCAGCCGACGGAGTATCTTATCTGCATATGATTGTTTCACCATCAAACATACCCAATGTACCGATAGTATCTTTAAATTTTACTTCACCTATCCCTCTCTCTCTAAGTACTAGAGTGGTTATCCCTTCAGTACCCACGAATTCTACTTCTAGTAAGACTAATGTGGTGGTTACTGGGGTATCCAGTATTCCTTTTACATCCTATCCCTTAATCCAAAATTTCTAGAACAATCCTATTGGTTCCACTCCTTTCGTCCAAGGGTATCCCTGGTATGGAGGATAGATTCCTCTGTTCTCGCCATATGTAGGTGCCACACCTACTTTAGTAGGTGTGTCTACTAGAAGCCTGAATCCTTTCTCCGGATTTAGTTTTCAAACATCAAGTCAAGTATCGACCGCATCGATTGTAAGTTCTACCTTTTCACTATTTGGTGGAAGATCAATAGCTCCCGTATCGATGACACCTATTTCAGTCAGAACCAGAAAAACTCAACATAGCACACCTCAAGTCAATAACCCCTTAGCTTTTGGATGGAATCCTTTTCAAAACATTGTCACTTCTTCTTAGCTAGTTGCTGGGGGAAACCCCAACCAACCTTATGGGATCATTGGTGCGGTCACTTCCTCACACCAAGTTCCTAAATACCAAACTCTGGATTGGCCTCGGATTCCTTTTTTGGAAACATTAAGCTTGCCATAAATCTCAAAACTAATGAACGCCTTTGTGTGCCACGATCCGACTTTGCCACCAGTTCCTATCAAACTTCCTTCATATATTCCAAAATTTGAAGGGAAAACCGGAGATTACCCTAGTGACCATATCTTAAATTTCCAATTATGGTGCTCCTAAAACTCTTTGAATGATGATTCAATTTGGTTGAGGTTTTTTCAAATAAATCTGACGAGCGTAGTAGATAAATGGTACATTGAACTCCCATCCACTTCTTATGATAGTTTTCTTGATTTAGTCACTCTTTTTCTCAACCAATTTCAACTTTTGGTCTGATTTAATGTTGGTACTAATATTTTGCTGAATTTTTGGCTGAATGAAGGCACTCACATTTCTGATCACATTCAGGAGTGGTGAAGAAGAAACAGGTTGATTAAGGCTGCTATTCCTCCATATTTTTTTTGGAATGGTTTTTGAAATCACTTTTACCATATATTTCAAAAGACATTTCAACTTCTAGAGTGATGACCGAAAAGGAAGCCATTCTCATAGCCCAGCAACTTGACCTGATCTATGCTCAGTTTGGGATTACCTATGATATCGTACCCGATGCACCAAGGTCTAACTCAGAATTTGCACAACCAAATACTGGAATGCATGTCGATGGCATTGTTGGTTAATTTTAGTCACCCACTGTAGAATAAATGACAAAACAAATACAAGAACTATTAGTGAAACATTATGAAGTGGAAGCTTCCAAGGATGCGACCCCCTCCCCTCAAAATATAGAATTTTTTAATGCACAATCCACGTGAAGGGCACTCAGTAGTCTGGTCGGAAGAAAAAAGGGAAGAAAGGGGATGGAAACCAAAATAAACAAAATCCAATGAACAATGTTGAGGGGGGAAAGAAAGAGAAGAAAAATGTGAAGTTTCCCAGCAAAATTTGTCAGGAAGACCACTTGACCTATCAATTCCCTTTAATGGAACAAGCTCAGAAGTTGTCGAAGCAACAACCTTCTATCCTTAAGCACCCTTTTTCTGCAAGGAAAAAATGCAACTTCAAGTGATATGAAGAATGTTGAGGGCAACTAGAACACTCCCCTTGCTGATAAATCTTACATAAACATGGTCTGATCCCAAACATTATTGCAAACCAGAGCAAAGAATTACGAATGTGAGTCTTCGCAGAAAGACAAGCAACCTGCCAAAGCACTAGCCACAATTTCAATTGAAAACCCAACTGAACCTATGTCGAAGATATTGAAAGGTGTATTTAAGAAGACATACCATAAGCATAATCTAAGGACTACTCCCAACTATTAGGTTGTTGAAGACCTATCCCAAACTCCTCGTGTTATGTCTACCTTAGAACTGTTGCAAAGTTTTCCATCACAACGTAATGCACTTCTGGAAGCTATCGGTAGTACTGATTCTTCAAAATTAACGCCACGTTTGAATTATCCGATGTCAAACCTTGCTTTCCCTATCAAGTATCCTTCCAAATCAAGGTATTCCATGGAGGTAAAACCATTGGATAGATTTTAACATCCCCAACCCTCTGACTGATGAAGAGGATGCTAACATAATATTATCTACCCAGGAAACTAGCCCCATGAACATACACATGATAAAAATTGAAATGCATTGAAGTAATAACATGCATGGATGCATAATTATTTATCATATAGCAGAAGAAAACTACATTCCATTCAAACATTTAGCATGTTCATCATTTTCATTAAACAACAAATACAATTGCAGAGATGAAATAGACAATAATACTTATCTTATGAAGAAGATCGTCCCACAACCAACTATGTCGCTGCAATGTTCCACCCAAACATAGGCTATTGTGCTCCTTAATCTCTCAGCAACACTACCACCCCCGAGCTGGGCATGATTCCCCAAGGAAAAGGAAACTAGCAGGCTCACACATAGCCAAAGATATGTAAAAACTCAATCAATCCAAAGCTATGTTTGGGTTTTTCAGACTACCAAGGGGATGGAAAGGCTTGTTTTCTAAGCTAGTGAGCTCAACCATAGAGATATGGACACCTGCATGAGATATAACTTGACTTTCCCAACACATACACACCCAACACAAGGAATCATCCCCTTCTCTACTATACAGTCCTTCAGGCTAAGCATTCCCTTCCAGTGCCATTCAAGATGTGCAGTAAGGAATAATTCTATCGTCAATATCTCTCAGTAAGGTTCCTTCATACACTAGGTTTATCGAGTTGGTCAAGCCCCATTTCTACTCACAATTCAACACAGACCACAACATAAAGGCATACACAACAATATACACAATTTATGGGTTGAGGAAAAGAGTTTAGCAACAAAATTGATTGGCAAGGTGGGTGAAAACACCCACTAACAACAAATCATATCCCAGGGACGTTTTAGCCCTAACGTGACCAAAAACGAATACAATACACAATAATTACAGTACTAGGAATGGACAAAAACATCCTGGAAGCTAAAATCAGAAATGGTAAGTGGGTAAAACAGCCCTAGGAGCCAAAATCGAACTTCATCTTGGAAAACGTTAGAGAAATGCAAAAAAAAATCATGGGTAAGGAAACCCAACCACAGACCATTACAAAAACAAAATTCTCATCCTGAGAAAAAGGAAGAAATGACTGCCCACATGAGGTAAAACACACACAACAACCCAAAAATGAAATTCACACACAGAAAACTTCTAGCCATTTGAGAGAGAGAGCCCAACGTGGATGACTGATGATGAGAAAAATGCCCAAGAGCTCCAAAATCATGAATGAGAATCACTGCAAGAAAAATCATGAAGGTAAGATAACTCCCAAGCTTCCCTGCATGAGGAAAATGAAGAACGTGGATGTATGGCAAAATGGGCATGCATTTTGGGTGTTTACTTGCCCCAAAAGTCAAAAATTATTTTCCCCAAAATTTGGTTTTCCCCAAATTCGAATTTCCTCCCCATACTCTTCCCATCCCCATGCAATAACTACTTCAACCAATTTCTAGCAGAATTAAATGATTGGGTGAATAAGTCAAGAAAGGTAGTTGATTATTTCATGGGTTCTCCCTTTGAAATTTGGTTTTTCCCCATTGGCCCCAAAGGTTAAATATTCCCCCCTCCTTATCCTTGGGAAATCATGCCCCCATCTCTTTTAATGCTGCATAGCCATAGTTGGTTGTGGGTATTTTAATTAAAATGCATATTTACATGATGCCAAAAATTATAATGTGTTGGATAGCACGATATACCATCATCAACAATTTTAATCGTTGGAACACAAAACATTAAATCAATGGTGGGGCTTTTTCCTTTATCTCCACACCACGATTAATTACAATATATACATCATATACATTTTTAATGCAAACAGGGTCAAAACTAGGGTGTTACAAGGACTGTTATAGATGAAGGCGCATCTACATGTGTAATGGTTGTTTCTTGTTGGAAAGCTTTGGGCTCTCCTGAGTTAGTCCCATCAAATACGTTGCTGACTACTTTCGAAGGAATATCTTTCCGACCGCATGGTATACTTCCTTATTTTAATATAGAATTGGAAGGAAAAATGGTTTCAGTAGACCTAGAGGTTTTTGACACCCCTTTGGACTACAATTTACTCTTGGGTAGGAATTGGACCTATTCCATGTGCGATATTCCATCGTCTGCCTTCTATGTCCTTGTTTTCCCCCATGAAGGGAAGATAGTGACTATTGACCAATTGTATTATACACAGAAGAGTCGTATGGACACGTCAGAGTCTAATGTTCCCTTGATTGATCAATAGTGCCCGACAAACGAAAGCCTAGGATATGGGATGCATACATCACTGAAGGGCACTTTTGATTTTCCCAAACCTATCAACTTTTTAGGAACGATTAGTGTAGGGAAAATTGTTTGTATAGTTGTAGATAGAAAATATGCATGGGTTATCCCTTCACAATTCGAGCCTGATGTTCCCTTGTCAGTAGCATAAATAGCTTACCAAGCTTAAATTGATACTACCATTTATTCCCTCCTGACTCCTTCCATCTCAGAGGAGCGAGAGGAAGCCTATGTTCCCGCATGGGTGGTGAACTCAACCTATTCACGGGATTTCTTAGACATGGTTTTACCATACGATGAAGCCATTTTGGAGGTGATTATAGCATTTTATAAAATATGTGAAGATTTACATCACAAGTCCTATTTCCTACCATAGTTGAGAAGAATTGAAAGTTATGAGTTCTATGTGAGATTGAAAGAAGGTGTTAATCAACCTGTAAAATATTTTCCTAAGGAAGGAGTGTTCATTGAAAGTAACATGGCCAACATATATGAAACTATACCCTGGAAACATCTCCACCAAACCCAACGTCGTGAAAAATGTTTACATCATAGCAAGAAATTGCCACTTATACATCCTTGTTTAAGGATTCCCATGATGTGTTCGCCTGGTCTTATAAGAATATTCCAGGAATGGACCCATCTATAGTGGAGAATGAAATAATAACATACCACAAACATACCTTACTTTCATACATGTTCGATAAAAGTTACGCCCCGTGAACCTACAAAAAGCAGCAGTCGTCAAGGGTGAAGTTGGAAAACTATTAAAAGTTGGTTTCATATACACCATATCTTTAATGAAGTGGGTATCCAACCCAAACTCGGTGGAAAAAAATAAAGGGACTATACATGGCTGTGTGGATTTCACGGACTTAAACAAGGCATGTCCCAAACATAACTACCTGACACCTTTCATAGATAAAATAATTGATGTGTGTGCTGGTAGCGAGGTCTTCTTTTTATGGATGGTTTCTGAGGATAAAATAAAATCTAAATTAATCTCGAGGACCAAAAAAAGACTTCCTTCATTTGCCTCTGGGGTACTTTCTTGTATAAAAAGATGTCGTTTGTCTTAAAGAATGTCGAGGCTTCTTTCCAAAGGGATATGAATTTTTATTTACATGTTATAAAACATATTGTCGAACTTTACTTGGATGAACTTCCGGATCATTCTAGAAAAAGAAAAGATCATCTAGAGTATATTTTTTTGGTGTTTGAAATATGTCGACACTATAAGATTCGCCTAAACCCCCATAAGTGTTCCTTTTGTGTTGAGTCGAGGTAACTGTTAGGTTTCATAGTCTCCAATAAAGGTATTAGGTTTGATCCATTAAAATTTGAAGCGATTATCAATCCACCTCCTCCTCAAACTATTCAACAGCTTCAAATTATATAGGGTAAGTCTAGCTTTCTTAGACGTTTCATAGCGAATTATGCCAATATAATGAAGGGTTTCATGCACTTTCTTAAGAAATACACCCCTTTTATATGGGATGAAGCCGCTCAACAGTCTCTTGAGGAATTAAATAAATAATTATTATCAGCCCCGCTCTTGTTTCCATCATATTACATAAATGATTTTATATTTTATCTGGTCGCGTAAGACTCTACAGTTGGTGTAGTGTGGGTTCAAGAAGATGACAAGATATAGGATCACGTCATCTATTATATCAGTTAGGGTTTCGTTGGACCTAAACTAATATATTCACACATTGATAAGTATGCCTTGGCAGCAGTATATGTCATTCATAGGTTGTGTCACTACATATTACTCAGGACAAATACCGTGATAGCGGATGTAAATCCATTTCATTATGTTTTATCCCAACGGATTTTTGGAGGAAATTTTAACAATTGGATTGTCATACTCTAGGAGTTTGATTTGGATTTTGTGTTCACTAAATTGAAAAAATCCTTAGTATTCGCGGAAGTTATCTCTAAGTTCCCTAGTGATGAAACTATAGCGAGGGAAGACAAGTCATTTTCTGATGGACACATATTCCTAATTTCAACCGACAATCCTTGGTACGGAGATATTTTGATATATCTCTGGAATTTGAAATTTCTATTAAAATTCTCATGAGAAGAGCAATGAAAGTTACGACTAAATGCTAAAAACTACCTCAGTATCGCAAATACCTTGTATAGAAAAGGGGTGTATTCTATTCTACGTTGTTTTCTCACTCATGATGAGGCATAATTTTTCCTAAATGATTCTCGTAGCGGAGCATGTGGGGGTCATTTATCTGGGTTAGCAACGACCCAAACATGTTACGTGTTAGTTATTTATGTCCCACCATATTTAAATATTATGTGGAAGTTGTGACACATTGTCATCCCTTTCAACTTTACACCAGAAAGATGCAGTCACGTCCCACTCTTTTACATCTCAACATCGCGTTAGGGCCATTCACCAAGTGGGGGATATATTTCATTACCTGCAACCCAATATTTGTTGGGGAAATAAATACATCATTTTTGTTGTAGAATAATTAACCAAGTGGAAAGAGGGAATGCCTACCCTCCAAGCCGATGGTGAGATGACAAAAAAATTGTATTTAATCAAATTATTACTAGATTCAGTATCCCAAAGAATATTGTCACAGACCATGGAATTCACTTTCCAAAAAAAATAATGACCGAGTTGACTACTTTCCTAGGGTTTAAACATGACCACTCATATTCATTTTACCCGCGGGTGAATGGAAAGGTAGAAGGTGTTAATAAAACATTAAAAACCATTATGAAGTGGAATATTAATGCAAGTAGTTCAAATTGTCATATTATGTTGTATCCTGCACTTTGGGTGTATCAGACAACAATCAAGACTTCCACAAGATTTTCCCCTTTCCAACTCATCCATGGGGTGGAAGTAGTTAGCCCTACAGAATGCAAAATTTCATCATTAAAAATTGCAATACATGTGCTACTTGACACTTTTGACATAGAAGAACATCTACTGCATCTAGAACATCTAGATGAACAACGTAGAGATGCGCTAACAACAAATGAAGAACATAAAGAACGGGTCAAAAACCAGTACAACAAAGTTGTGAAACCTATGGTTTTCTCTGAAGGATAACTTGTCTGGTTTTATAACCAGGATAAGGAACCCTTGGGGGAAGGAAAGTTTAAGTCCATGTGGTTGGGTTCGTATTTTGTGTTTAAAGTATTGAAGAAGGGTTCTTATGAACTAGTGGAATACGATGGTAATAAGTTGTATGAGCCCCAAAATGGGATCTACTTGAAAAATTATTACGCTTAAGGAATGTGCTTATTCTTGTACATATCTGTATAACGGGTGAAAATGCGAAGGTGCGATACAATTTTTTGAGAATGGGGTATTTTTGGGCTATAATTTCCATTTTATCGGCCGATACAAAAGTCAACATTTTTTCTCGACCGAGATTTTAACTAAGGTTAACATTTTATTGACTGAAATTTTCGGTAGGGTTAGACAATTTTTTGGCTGAGAATAATTAAATTTATAATCCAAGAATATGGCCAAATTATTGTTATGAAACTTTCGAACAGATATCTCGGTTGAGAGTCTAGATTCCTTTTAATCTCTCGATCGAGATTTTAGTTTTTATATAAACCACAGACCATCCTAGCCAGTATGTGCCTATCATTATTGAAACCCTTGGTGGGGCACATGCCGAACACAATTCTGAAGTGAAACCTTGTTCCTTGCATCCATCCTCCCTTCCTGCTAAAAGGTTGTTCTGTTATTTTAGGTCATCAGTTTTGAATGACCTCCATATCCGTCTAAAGGAAGTTGGTCGTCTCACTTCGTCACTAAGTTGACCATCTGTGTGTCCATCGATCAATGCATATCTCGTAATATGGGGAATATTTTGTTGGGATTTTTCTCTGCCATTGGAACACAGTCTGCGAGGCGACACTCCTGAAACCCTGTTAGCATATTTAGGGCCCCATGAAGATCAAGAAGCAGAGAGTTCTTAATTTATTTTGGAAGCACCCACAACTTAATTTACTGTGAGTTAGCTACAGAAACTAACTTCTTTGAAAGTTAAGGCATATTTATTATATTTTAATTCAACTATTTTCCTATTTCTTCATTTCCCTTTTAACATCAATATTATTTTCTTCATAGGTCTCATAAGATGCAAAGAAATTCCTTTTGTCCTAGACTACTAGCTCTCTGTCATATTTTCTCTAGTTTTTTCCTTCATGTAGACCTGTAATTATGCTCAAAACATCCCCAATTACAGTGATAACCACCCCCTTTACTGGTGTCATGCATTATCCTTCAATGACCTTCCTCATATTCATGCAAAATTCCAGCGTTATGCCATCACTATATCCATTCAATTTGATGAAGAAATCTAGCTAACCCATCTTCTGAAATGCCTTGAGAACATTGCATTTTGGAATAATTCTGAGGGAGTAAGCCCACCCGACACCATCAAGTTGATCGCTCACTCCATTACCCATCCATATCCGTCTCTACCTTCTAGTCGGTTGACTCCTCGACGAAAACCTCTCCCTCAATTCGTCTATCCACACCACAGTCCTGTTCATTCCTCTTACATACTCTTAGGGCAGTCACTACTTACATGCGAAGGAACTTACGATCCTTCCATGTCATTCCTATTACATACTCTCAATTATTTCAATTAAGACCCTAACAAATGCAAATACCATACGTTCATACAACAAATATTTCTCATTTTGTTTAGACCACTTGGGATCTATGGAACATTATGAAGTAACTGTATAACCAATTTACTATGCACAAAAATTTCCAAGTCTTTTAATATTGGCTTCCAGCTTTAAGAGATATTGTGTAGTAATCAATTGAATTCAGTACAAATGTCTCTCACGGAGTTAATATATACCTCAAACTTTCACCAGCGCGGTTTCTCTATATAATATGAGAGTATTTCAGAATTCTGACATGCATTTGTAATGTATATTGATTTATATTTTGTTTGGGATTATAGATGGAATTCCCTTATCCTTTGTATAGAGTGTGCATTAAACTGCATCTCCGAAAGACTGTTAGGTTCTGACTGTAAAATGCCTAATATGCCCCATTTCCCATTATTCCTATATAATATAATTTACATGAGGAACCATTCATTGCACTTTTTGCCAATGTGTGCATGTGATGTGGAGGGATACATGGATGAAATGTGTATTTATGCCATGTAGGTTTAAATATGAAATTCATAGAAAGACAAATTAGTATCAGCCATTTAAATTCAAATTTCATCAAACCAACCTATTCAAGTTCTAATTTCAATTCTATGTTTTGTTAACAACTAGTTAGAGTGGACTTCTGAAGGGAGTGGATCGAATCCCATAGCAGCATAAATGTTTGGACAATATAAACCATCACTTATGGTAATTGCATTTTTATATGCACATTTATGCTCATTTGGTATAATTTCAACCATCCAATGTTAAATTCCATTTGCTCAACCTCCCCTATCTTTGGTAATCAGATTTCAATGAATTTTTGCTACTAAACCCTTACCAAAGGTATGAACCTATAGTCGTTTTCATGTTCAGATATAAAAACCATGTTTTGGATTTTGTTTTTTGACCTAAAATGTACAAAGCATTGAGAGTACAAACTATGGTATTTGTATTTTTTATTTTATGACCTAAAATGTAAAATGTAGAAATCCCTAAGAGTATGTAAGAGGAATGATGTATCAAGCTAGAATTGTTGGTCGTACTCATAAAACAGTGATAGAAGCTACAGGAACTCAAGGTTTGGAGGTTCACTAACACCGGAAATTAGTAGAAAGCAAGGCTTTAAATTTGTTTGGAGAGGAGAAATTCAAACCTGTGAATTAGAAGGTTAATAATCAAAGCAGGTTAATATGAGAGCACTAGTCATTGTAAGAATCATCTTCTATGAATCTATTTTCAATGCACATTTAAGTCATATGATGTGGAACTTCAACATTGTTTCAGGAACCAGTGGGCCCAAAACAATCATATTGATTCACAATTTAGACTAAGAAATGGTCTCAAGTATAGCTTTGAGAGGAGTGATAGAGCCCCAACTTGTTTTCTTACGCATTGTAAAAGAATACCCCGGAAATGATAAATTAAAGTGGATAAAATGAACTGGATCACCCATAGAAATATTCATCATTCACTTATATTTCCATCGTGTTTGGCATATTGGAGATTGATCAAATTTAACTTGATATTGCAATGTAAGGTAATTACAATATTTTGAATTGTCGAGGAGGAGGTCGGATGGAGGGTGGAGACAAATATGGATGGGTAATGGAGTGAGATGTCGATTACACGACATTGGGTGGGTCCTGGTCCAAATCATTGGTTTGATATATTACTCCTAATTTTTTGTGGTATGTGGGTTATATTTAATAAGTCCCCCCCATTTATCAATATTCTGACAGGTAAGGCCATTGTCTGCAAGCAAGAAGTCACTACTCTAAATAGTTTGGGCATAGTAGCCACGGCATCAGAACAGAATAAGACCATGTTGAATGAACAAAATGAAAAGGAGTGGGTTCTATCCTACCTATCTAACCACCTTACCTACCACAAAGTAATGAGTTGTTTTGGGTGTTGGAACATGAGGACATGAGGATGACAAACATATCGGTCGTTTACATCTAAATTCTATAGGCCTAACTGAGATAGATGAACGTCTTGTGTGGGTGAAAATGGTCATAAGGGGAGAGAATGCTTCTATAAGTATTTGAATCTTAGTGTAGGGAATATCAATACCCTTGATTTACCTACAAACCTATCCCCCTTTAACAATCAACATATTTTTTGGAAAATGTTACACCAATCAAAGCTAATCCCTAAAGCATTTTAAAGTATTTTTCATGAAGGCCATTATGTTACATGCATTTTCAACATGGGATTTTTTTCTCCATGTTTTGGTTTATGCATCCACTATAGCATATAGTTCTTTCCTTCTTAAATCGAGAGAACTATTATTTTGAGTAAATTTTATCATTGGGAGACAACCTACATCCTAGGAGGTAAGGAGAAATCATTGTAGATGTAGGTGAGGAGAAAGCATCGCATATTTCCTAAAATGGGAAATTTTAATATGAAAACTCCATGAATAGTACTTGTTAATGTTTTGAGCCATTTGTTCTACTTTACAAATTTGGAAAGATGATTTCTATCTGCAATACTTATGAACTTAAATAAGTATCAAAACTTGTTATAGCTCCACAAAATCCATGTGTGGATTCTCTTCCAAGCATCCAATCTACAACTTTGATTGCATGCTAGTGGAGATATTGTAAATAGGTTGATACATTTTGAAATAAGAAATAAATGCAGTCACAGGAAAATACCAAAAAAATGTAAGATGTTAAAATCTTAGAAATAAAGTTTTTTAAGAGTGATAAATACATAAATTGGTCTAAATCCTAGATAATTTTGGAGCCTTGGATACTTGTTCTATCATCCTTAGTACCTACTCACTGTTGAATGGTTGCTCTAATTTGATTGTGTTGTTATGGCATTTTTTTTCACAAACTTTATTTATTTTGTAAAAATCCTCTAACATTAGATTGAACTATAGATCCCGTTCCTATTTAGTATCCTTGATATATTGAACAAGGTTCAAGTTGCTACCAAAATGCATTAGCAAATTTTGTTGTGCGAGTGGGTACAAATCATAGGGTTCTCCCTTTTATGAACTGGTAAGTGGATGGATTTTTAGTTGGAAGGTAATAGATTCCATACCTAACATATGTTTATATAAGTATGGATTTGATGCATTGTGGTAAATACTACCTACATCTAGGTAAATATGGAGTACATTCTTTTTAATAGGTCCAATTGTTACAGCTGATTTTACCACACATGGTTGATCATGCATTTATGGGCTTCCCTATCTCACTGCAGGCTCTTTGGACCCCATCGACCAATATTGTACCTTTTATGTTTCCAATATCATCCCTAAAAACACATGTTATTTTTTTTATGCAACTTTTAATCCCTTTCTCACGTATATACGCAGATATTGACCTCAAACCCGCGTACATGGGGATGTGTGCATAAGTCCAAATATTTTTGGAGTTTTTCTTGATGTGTGTCTAAACCACTTGTCTCTTGGCCTTCCATATGCCTTGAGATAGCTCATATTTGACCCTCCATTACCCCTTCGGAGTGCTATATAAGGAACCCCTTGGATACATTGAAGAAGGGGAATAGAAGAGAAAGAAAACTATAGTCCATTGTTGTCGTAGCTTGCTTATACTTGAGTCTGGATCCCTTTGTCCCTTTGAAGGACTTTGTGTTCCTCCCAAGATTTATTTTGCTTATGAGATTTCTATCAAGATATGGAGGATTGAGATGGTGGAGGCCCAGGTGGAGGACTCAGTTTCTCTGGTTCGTAAGCGTGCCGACAGAGGTTGTCACTTATGTAATCTTTGATTTGATTAATAGAAATATCTTTTCCTATCCAATAATGTGCATTTAAATGAATATTGAATCCATGGATTTGTTTAATTTATTATACATTGTTGATTATATATGTTAGAGTAGATCTAACACCATATCATATAGCATGCTTGTCTTGTTTGCTATTGTTGAGCGCAAATTGCTAACACAAGCGGGATTGGAAAAAACTCAACGAGGATCTACTTCAACGGTCTAGAATAAGGTATGATTTGAGATCCTTTAGTGCTAGATCTTTTATTTCTCTTGCATATTGGGAAGGGATTTATTTTTGAGGTTTCTTTGTCTGTTGTGGTACACCCCAAGCCATAGGAAGTTTCTCTCCATTACAGAATTGGTGACTGTACTAGGGAGGTTCCTAGTTGTTTTTTTGGGAGGGGGTTTGGAATTCAATGTGTTTGAATTTATCTGATTTCTCTATCTATGTGTCAGGTCTGGCAGCATGTTTTCCCAGTAGTGTCCTGTAGGAGTAAATTTGGTCTCAGCTTGTCTGTTTACTTTATTTTTCTCTCTTTTTCTTCCTGTACACGGGTTTAGCTTTCACAGTCGCATATACATGTGGGTTTTCCTGGAATAGTCATGTATGCCTTGAATTTTTGCTTTATTGGGAGGATTAAATGTTACTAGGTGAGTTTGGATGGTTGTTGAGTCTTCTTGGATGCTTCTGGAGTCTGTATACACCCCTGTTTCTGACCAGAGACTTCTTTTAGTTTGATTTTTGAAAATGTTCCTTGTCATTTAATTTTCTACTTTTTGTTTTGATATTAGTGCATTAGGTCTCTTTTACCTTGGTGCTTTGCTTGGCTATTGTTTGTGAGTGGTTACAAAGTCTGAGGGTTTTAGAGTCATCTTTTTTCTTTTATAGCTCATTTAATTCAAAAATACAAAAACATTTTTCTTTTTGCATAGTTATGCATTGTTTGCATTTTGCATTAGCATGGTACTTGCATTAGGTTTGCTTGGTGAATTATAGTCAGATTTTCATATAGGAATGATTGCATATACATTTGAAGGAAAAATTTTGCACTTCACATAGTAGCATACCATGTTTTTCATTTGACACAGTGCATTTGCATTGATTGTTAGGTGTGCATTTTACTTCTTGTTGCGTCATAACTTCATTAGTTGCATGTCCATTTACCCTTTGAGTAATAAATCCAATTAAAATTAACGCATAATAAAATGAATTACACTCTTTTCTTTTCTAGGGTGCATTAAAAAGATTAGGTTTTAGGGTCTTGGAATAGTTCATTGTAAGTTAATTCTCCATGACCATTAAACAAAAAAATTAGGTGTATGTCCAGGGGAGAGTGTGAAACCCTTGCTATAATTAGTGTTTCTCAGGATCCTCCTCTTACAAGGGAGTTAAGCATGAGGTAGTGTGAGAAATTATGATTGGGATGACCCCTAATTGTGATTTATTAGCACTAGAGATATTTCCAGGATTGTATTCATATCTGGGGGCCTTTGAGGTATTAGCTGGTGCCACCCTGGGGTACCAGTTCTGCTTTCAGGATTTGGGCTTTGTTACCCTTCCCATATGGTCAATATCACATGTGAATGTCCACCTAAGCATTGATTATATTGAGGTGACATTAGTTTCCTTACCTAGGTTATCGAGGGGGTATTTCCAGATCTTAGTCTATAGGTGTCTTGGCTAGGTAGGGATTGGAAAACATAGTCGCTATATGCGTTGAAGATGAGGGCCACTATAATTGGTTATGAACCTCTACTTGTTGTGTATGGGAGTCTCAGGCCTCTCCTAGGAGAGACATACCTACTTCATTCGGGAGCTCACATATCCTACCCTTGGTTTGCTTGTTATTTGGCTTTACATTTTTTTAGGTGTATACTCTGTGCACGCTAGTTTTCCTAGGGTTACGTAATTAGATTGAGTCTTTTATTTTTTGAGTCATTGTTGATTCAAGCACAGAACCTCGCCATTCTCGTCATTTAGGAGGACTTCCACCTTCCATTTCTCCTCCTCCTTTGGGAAAGGAAACCAGACAGTCCAGGAAGATTACTTCTCACTTTGATTCACACACCATGGGAGATTATGAGGATGAGATTCTATAGATGTCCTATCCACCTCACGAGGTTGGGGAGGATGATCCTACTAGCACATATGATCCACCACATGCGCATCCCTCACATTCTGCTTATGATCCCTCATTCACAGCTCATCGGTATTTGTTTTCGGGCGACGAGACTCATTATGAACCCACAAGCACTAGTAATGTTAGATATGGCATGCCTGATATCCCCAAGTCCAATCCGGCATATCATGCCGAGTCGAAAGTTGACCTTGGCACTACTCCCAAGGGCCCTCCCATTCCTTTCCATGCAGAGAGGTTTGGGGGCACTAGTCACATTGCACCTTCCATCCCGGTGATGGAGGAATCTTCACATGCTCATCCTAGGCCTAGTGTTAGTAACCCTATTTGGATACCAGAACCGAGATGTGTGAACATTGGGAACACCACTTACATTCCTTCACATGCCCCATTTTCTTCGAAACATGTTCCTTCGAATTATTTTTTAATGACCCATCCTCCCCCTAACTCATGTGGGCCTTTGGGCCGAAATATTGCTACTAGCCATGTTCGTTCTGTGAGTGCTAACATGGTAGTATCATAGAGTTGAGTGCCTCCTATTTTGTCAGCAGGTCATGGACCTATTTCTGGATCGTCTCATGTTCCAGGTCATGGAGCTCCCCATATACCTAACTATGGACCATCTCATGGAACATCCCATGGAACACCTTATGGAGCTTCCCATGGACATTCTTATGGACCACAGTATGGAAAAAACTATCAACCGTATGGGTACGGGTATCAACAAATCGCTTACTCTTATGATAATGGCTTTGTAGCGCCTCATAATCAAGGTACTCCACATCACAATGCTTCCATGTAGCCCTTCATGGTTCAAATGGGAGGAGGTTATTATGGCCAAGGCCTGGTATTTATAGCAATCAACCTTGCATGAATCAGCACTACCAGGGAGCGTGGCATCGACCGGCTCAACCTAGGCTCCCTTTCTTTGCAACATTAAACTTACCTGGCTTGTAGAGATTGATGAATGATCCTGTGTCTCATAATCCAACATGGCCGACAGTCCCTACCAAGATTTATTCAGACATTCCCAAATTCGAAGGTAAGGCTGGTGAAGATCTTGGTGAGCATGTCACCACTTTCCACCTTTGGTGCTCTTCCAATTCCTTACACGATGATTCCATCCATTTGATGCTATTTCAAAATACCCTCGCAGGTCCTGCAGTGAAATGGTATATAGAGTTACGGGGGGGGTTCTTATGCTACATTTTATGACCTTGCCATGACTTTCCTCAATCATTTCCAGCTACCCGTATGTTACGACATCGGTACTGAACTCTTGTCGACCTTTCGAAAAAACAAAGCCACGCACATTTTGGAGCATATTCAAGAGTGGCATAGATAGAAACGGTTAATTAAAGCCTTTATACCACCAAAGTTTCTTCTTGAGTGGTTCCTCAATTCATTGTTACCTTACATCGCGAAGGATGTTTCTACATCCATAGTTCAAAAGAAGGAAAAATCTATCTTTAGGGCTCAAGAGTTGGATTTGATCTATGCTCAATTTGGAATTTTGTATGAGATTATCCCAAATGCTCCAAGATCCAATTTCGACCCCAAGATCAAACCTAGGCCACATGTCGATGGTATTGTTTGCTCCACAAGTACCAAACCTGTAGACTCGGTTATAAAACAAGTGAGCCAGTTATCGATTAACCAAACTGAGTCAGGGCAAGCTATGGCTTCATCTCAACCTACCCAATTGGTGAGTGTACTCTCCATGAAAATGTCGAACTCGAAAGGCAACCAGCATCCTAGAAGGAATAAGAAAAAATGAAAAAATAATCGTAAGAGTGGGAATAAAAATGAAAATTCTAATAATAATGACAAGAACACTAATAATGCTGGGGGGGACAAGTAACCTAAATGTAAGGTGAATATTCCTTGTAAGTTGTGTAAGGATGATCACCTCACTCACTTGTTCCCTTGTATGGAGGATTCCTCAAAGTTCATAGCACAGGGCCCAGCTTTGTTTACTAATCCTTTACCCAATAATCAAAATATGAACTCGAGGACCATTGATCCTGGTTGTGCATCTGGTGGAACTCAAAATCCGTTGGAGGCCACTAGTGGTCACGATTGCATCAACATGGTGAGAAATTCCAAAGTTGTGACACATGTGAAAGATTATGGTTCGTCACAACTAGACCTTGGGAAAAAAACTTCCCCACCCGAGAGCCCTTTGCGAATTGAAAATCCTACAAATAAACCTGAAGCTCCACCTCACATTCCTAAGGGAGTCTTGAAGCATTCAGGGCACAATATTAATTCCAGAGCCGGCCAAAACTATTCAGTTGTCAAGGATTTGGGCCAGACTCCTTGTGCGATGTCTACATTAGAAGTGCTTCAAACTTGTCCTCCAAAGAGGAAATCCTTGTTGTTTTCTCTTGGGGTTAGTGATGATAGCTCTTATTCCATTATCAAATTTGAAACCATGGGAGTACAGCCTCACTTTCCTTACTACGTGTCTCTTTTGATTCATGTAGAGTGTCTCAACAACACCATCATGTGTACTGTCATTGATGAAGGCATTTTCGCTTCCATGATGTCTTTGTCTTGCTGGAAGGGCTTAGGTTCTCCCATGTTGTCTCAGTCTACCAACATGTTGATGACTTTCAATGGTATATCATTTAGGCCGCATGGTATACTTCCTTCTCTAGAGGTCCAATTGGGAGGGAAGACCATCACAATCAAGGTCGATGTGGTTGATGCGCCCCTTGAATACAGTCTTTTGCTGGGTAGGAATTGGATGTACAGTATGCAAGCAGTAGCTTCTTCCCTATTTCAGGTGGTATGATTTTCATTTAATGGGAAGATTGTTACTATTGATCAAAATTCATTCCATAATATGAGTTTCAATGCATCATCGAGATCCTCCATCCTGATTATCGATCATTCTCAGTCGACAACTGAGAATGTGGATGTGGGTATGTATCCTTCTCTTATGGGAACCATTAATTGTCCTGTGCCTGTTCTTATGATTGGGTCTAGTATTGGTGGGGATTCATCCTCATCGAATTCGGTATCTTTTCGCACTACTCATATGGAATATCCTTGGATTCTTCCTTCATGAAGCACTTTGAGTGTGCCTATCGAGACAGATGTGTCATTTCCTGCAACAATGGTGGCGTATCAAGTGGATATTGATCATTTTGTAGAGCCTGGTCTTCCTCTTCGCGGACGGAGGAGGAGGACTTTTATGTGCTGCCTACATGGGTAGTAGAGTCATCTCACTCTCATGATTTCCTTGATGATGTTTTTCCATCAGATGAAGCTCTTCTTGAGGACATGTCTTAGGTTGAGCAACCTTGGGAAGAGTTGGACCATCGATCGTATTTCCTTCCTAAGCTTGATCATTTGGAGTGTGATGACTTTAGGGAGATTCTTAAATAGAAAATTGGTAGCCTCATGCTCCCATTAAGCTCTCCTAGTCATATGGTTGATGGGAACATGGCTAACTTATCACCAATGATTCCTATCAATATTTCTCGTGATCCTAGTAATATTGAGAATGTCTACATTAGAGCGGGTTGTTCCCTCGATGAGATTATAGAGTATACCGAGATATTTAAAGAGTTTTGTGACATTTTTGCTTGGTAATATGAAGAAATTCTAGGCATAGACCCTCGTATTGTCGAACATGAAATCAATACCTATCCGGATGCAAAACCAATTCGACAACATTTGTGTGTCGTGAATCCTAGAAAAGCACCCACCATTAAAGTTGAGATAGAAAAACCGCTTAAAGTTGGTTTTATCTATCATGTTCACTTGATGGAGTTGGAATTAAATCTCGTTCTGGTGGATAAGAAGCAGGGAGCAATCCGAATATGCACTGATTTCTATGACTTAAATCGAGTCTATCCTAAGGATAATTTCCCCACACCATTCATTGACCAAATTTTGGATGTGTGTGGGAAGTGAGGTATTTTATTTTATGGATGGATTTTCTAGATATATTTAGATTCAAATTAAGCTTGAGGATCAACACAAGACCGCATTTATTTGTCCTTAGGGTACTTTTTCATATCGAAAGATTCCCTTCGGCCTTAAAATCATCGGAGCTACATTTCATCGAGCCATGACCTTAATCTTTCATGATCTTAAAAAATATTTTTGGAGTATATTTGGATGATCTCGCTGCTCACTCTCATTTGAGAGTGTGTCATCCTTATCATTTGAGATTAGTGTTTGAAAGATGTCATCATTATCAAGTTCGTTTAAATCCTCATAAGTGCATATTTTGAGTGACAGATGATCATTTACTAGGATTCATGGTATCCAAGGAGGGTATTAGATTCGATCCCTTGAAGGTTGAGGCAATACTTCAATTGTCTCACCTTCATAATATTCGACACCTTCAATGTTTACAAGGTATGATGAACTTCTTGTGAAGGTGCGTGGTTAATTTTTCCAACTTGACTAAAGGCTTTATGCGTCTATTGAAGAAGGACACCCCTTTTTACTGGGATAAGTGAGCCCAAGAGTCTTTCGATGCTCTTAAGTGATCCTTAGCAACGACCCTCGTGCTTAGTCCACCAGACTACAGCTATGACTTCTTGATTTATGTGGCCGTGTCTCAGGAGACAGTTGTTATGGTATTGGTTCAGGAGGATGAAGAGCTCCATGAGCATGTCATATATTATTTGAGCCGAAACCTTATTGATGTGGAACTTCGCTATTCCCATGTGGAGAATCTAGACTTAGCCACTGTTCATGCGGATCAGCATTTGAGACATTACATTCTCCTTCGCCAAACTTTGGTCATAGCTCATATCAATCCATTTTAGTTTGTCCTCACTAGAAGGATGATTGGGGGAAAATATAATAAATGGATTTTGATTTTGCAAGAGTTTGATCTTGAATTTGTTTTGGAAAAATCGAAGAAATCGTTAATATTTGCAGACCTCATATTAGATTTTCCAACCTTGGAGGAAGAGGAGGTTTATGAGGATTATTTTTTCGATGAGCATATATTCCTCATCTCAACTATGGACCCTTGGTACAGGGATATTATCATGTATTTGCAAACATTGAAGGTCCCTACTCACCTCTCATGAGATGAGCAGTGACGATTACATCATGTAGAAAAGAACTACCTCATAGTGGATAACACTTTGTACCACTGTGGGGTAGATTCCATTTTATGTCATTGTTTAACCCATGATGAGGATGAGGTTGTGCTTAATGATTGCCATGGAGGGGTGTGTGGTGGTTATTTATCTGGGATTTCTACAACCCAAAAAATCTTGAAAGTGGCCTAATTTTGGCCGTCTATCTTCAAAGACTGAGTTAATGTGGTCAAGAAGTTCCACCCTTACCAGGTGTTTGCACGTAATATGGGCTTGCATCTAGCCCCATTGCATCCTATTATCACTGTCGGTCCCTTCACCAAGTGGGGGCTTGCTTTTATGGATTTCAACCCAGCTTCCACTGGGGGGTATCATCATATTATTGCGGTTGTCAATTACTTCATGAAATGGGAAGAGGATATGCCCACAGTTAAATCCTACGGTGAGACAGCCACGCATTTCGTTTTCAACCAAATTATCACCCGGTTTGACATTCCGAAAGAGCTTGTCACTGACCATGGTAGGCACTTTCAGAACAAAATGATGGAAGAGTTGGCTTCCAAGTTGGGGTATAAGCAAGAGCACTCCTATTCTTATTACCCTCAAGCGAATGGACAAGTTGAAGTAGTGAACATGTCACTTAAGTCTATTCTCCAATGAACCATTCCACAAAGTAAGAATAATTGGCATATCATGTTGTATCCTGCTTTGTGGGCCTATAGAACCGTGATTAATACTGCCACCAGTTTTTCTCCCTATCAGCTTGTGCAGGGGGTGGAGTCAATATTATCGGTTGAATGCAAAATCCCTTATCTGAAGCTAGCTATGGAGCTTTTAGCAGACACTTCCGCATTGGAAGAGTGTTTGTTCCAATTAGAGCAACTTGATGAGCAGTGCTGAGATTCCTTAGTGGCTCTAGAGGTTAACAAGAATCACGTTAAGGTCCAATATGATAAGTCTATCCGTCTAAGGAATTTTAGTGAAGGCGACTTGGTCGTTTTATGGGATCAAGCTAAAGAACCCTTGGGGGTAGGAAAATTTAATCCCATGTGGCATGGTCCTTACGTTGTTAAACGAGTCTTAGAGAAAGGTGCCTATGAGCTGGTTGATTATGAAGGGATAGCCTTGGTGGAGCCTAGAAATGGGCTCTATCTCAAAAAATACTATGCATGATCTTCAGCCAGGGATGATTTTTGTATATTATTGTATAGTTTTGCATTACATAGTTAGGTTTTCTTATGGTGATCGGATTTGTTGATTATATTTTGTTTCTTATGGAAAATGTCTATGGAGTCTTTCGTTTGCATAGGATTCACTAATGGTGCTAGATGCCACACTCAAAACTCAGCTTCAGCTGCTTGGGTGATCTATACTCCTACGGGTCAAGTATTGTCTTCAGGAGGCATATGTTTATGGCCTTCCTTAAACAATGTTGTTGAATATAGTGCCATCATTGAGTTATTGCATGATGCCATTTCACATGGTTTTCATTCTCTTGAGGTATGTCTTGATTCCCAATTAGTGGTTTCACGGCTTAATGGCTTGTATTGCATTAGGGATCTGACATTATTATGAAGATTCTTACGTGTTACATTGCTAGAATGACAATTTGAGAGTATAACATACATTCATGTTCCAAGAATTTTTAATCAAGTTGTTGACTCATATGCTAACTATGTGTTAGATTGGCATTTGTTTCACAGACCATAAGCATATCACAACAACATTTTACACACATGTAAATAAAATAAAATCGATCATCATAAAAAAAAAATTCATTAAGTTCAAAAAGTGACGTCATAATACATAAGTGTCATATACAAAATTGGGGCTTCCAAGCCACCAAAACATACTACATGGTCATACAAAACATATACACCCAGGTCTCTAAGCCTGAGGTGGAGGAGGGTGCTGATCATGATAGCACACTACGGATCTAGCTAGCCGGTGAAATAGTCGAACCCATGCTCATGGTACTCCCACCACCCAGCGCTGCATGGCCTCAAGAAATTCCTTGACTTGCACCATCTGTACTCTATGTGTCAAATGAACAAAGTTTGTGTGGATTCTTTGGAGCATCCGCACCCATAATATCATCACCTCTTCCCCTCCGTCGATGATGAGGAAAGCCATTTGACCATCGTGGTCCTGCATCTGTAAATACATGATAGATTGTCACTATGTTTCGTCACACCAAAAACATGTATTTTGAGTTCATATATCAAAAAACACAAAAAAAATTAAATAATTCAAAAATTAAAAGTGGGTTTGGGATTCTTTACCTATGTCTCCATAAGACACTTTTGGTGGTAGGGGCATATATGTGTCTCCATAGAATTCTATCTGTGCATAGGGGTAGTCGTCTATGGAGATGATCTGTCTCCGCCACCATGGAAAGAACTCTGCTCGCTAGGGGTTAGCCACCCTGCCACATCCTAGTCTGTGCATGACATTAGCCCAAAATCACTAGGCTGGATCTTGGACTCCATGTGGAGCAACGTCTACTTTAGGGCTCAACCTTAGCACCCGCTCAAAGAAAAATGTGCTTAGTATGCTACCAAACCGAAAGTTCCGTACTCTACCCATCTACAGTCATTGAGCTGTTGTTTCATGTTGCTCAGTAGTGTAGTACTCCAGTCATCTATTGTAGGTCGCATACACTCTACCACATAGAACATCATTGGCCATGAGGCCTGGTGGAGTGAATCCAAACCTACAATCTTGCCTAATGCCAAAAGTATGGATTTCAGCCCGAGAATCTAAATAGTGTTTGTCAGCATTTGACTCCCAACCTTCTCCATATCTAGAAAGTAGTACATAGTTGTACTCATCTGTGTTCATCCCGCCTCCTAGCCCACGGGATCAGAGGTTCACCACCTCCCCTCGTTGGGATAAACTTGTAATGAAATATATGTCCATAACCTCAATGCTCAACGACATCCCATCTATCTGAAATGTTTCAAACCTTGGATCCCAATAGTCTACCAGTAGCTAGAGTAGTCTTGGTTTGGCCCTCAGGCTGCCAAGACACCAAACATTGTATAAACCACATGCCCGTAATGCTTGTTGAGCCATGAGATTAGCTTGAACAACTTCCTCAACATCACCATGTTCTCTATTTCTCCACTCTAGTACCATCTTACACAAAAAACCAAATTTTTTATCATGATTTGCCCATTAAATCCTTGTTTGCGGCCCTGTACGCGACTGTTTCCAAAACAGTCATGTATGTACATGGGTTTCGGTGCATTTTTTGCATATGGCGAGCCATATATGTGGAAAAAAGCCCGATTTTTTCATGGGCCGAAACGCCCAAGTTGGGATGGCTCAAAAAATTAAATTGACCATGAAAATTTAAAAATTTTGCATAAAACTGAAAGAGAGGGGCATGCAATTGTACCTAGATAAAATGTGGATGGATTCCGCTGGACGATGCTCCCAGAATTCACTTCGGAAGTTTTGAGCTCAAATGCACTATGTTGGGTAAAAAATTCAAATGGTATAAAAAATTTTAAATTTTTCACTATTTATAGAAATTTTTTGAAATTTTTACCCACTTTCTATAGTTTGTTACCGTTTCTAGCCGTTTTGGACTGTTTGAACTAATTAGATGTTGTAGGAGCCCATTTTCAGTGCAGTTTGATCATGGCTTTGACTTGTTCGTTCCTATTTCAGGTATTATGTCTAAACTGGCATTTAGGTTAGGTTTCACATCCGTTTGCACTTTGCATAACCTTATGACCATTTCATCTTAACCTTAGGTATGAACCCATTCCATCTTGTCACGAAACCTTCTTGCTGCTTTTAGAAGTGATATGTTGTGAATGGTAGAGCTTTCCCATACATGGGTACCCTAGTTAGATCTTGTTTTTCATTTGGTGCCCATGCTGACATTTCTCCTTTAGGGTGTGGGATTCCTTTGTATAGTACCGCCATGACTTTGAGAAAGAGCTTCATACTCCTCTTGAACTTTATGCTAGCCATTTCCCTGGGACTCCCTTGTATATGTCAATTTTTAATTGCATTATCATGAGTTTTTCTTTCCTTATTGAGCCTTACGTCAGCTTCCTTGACTTTGATTATTAGCCATATAGCCCAAGCTTGTCTCATGTCTAGCCAAGTAGAGCCTTTTTATATACCTTTTGCATCTTGATTCCCCATTTTTACCAGGAGGAGACTTTCCCTTGAGTGTCATTATCCTGCACATGTTTCCTTCCATTGAGAATAGGTATGTTCCACTACTTGGAACTAGTTTGTTTGTCCCTTGACACTCGTCTCCTCTTAGATTTGTAACTATAAAGCACTTTTATTCTTTTTCAAGCTTTTCAAAATATCTAAAAAAGTCCAAAAAAAAATTAAAAAAACCAAAAATCCGGACAGGAAAAGATGTTATCTTTGGCAGCATTCGAGTTGTGTCACCTTCGAACAGAGCACTATATATCACATTCGTTGGTTGGGTTATTATTTTGACTTTAGGATTTGTACTCATTTCTCTAAGTTTATCTCCACCGATTGGTTAAGATTCCAGTCCCTATGGAGCCTCTGTTAATGCCTCTTGTGTCACAGAGATGTCCAAGTTTTGTATATCGAGTCCATGCTGCCTACATTTAGTCACCAATTGCCTTTATGCTCTTGTTCGAAGGAAGTTGAAGCCTGAGTCGGCCATTCCTCAGTTGTCTTGACTTTGCATGTCAACTATTCCTGGTACTATTACTGGTTCGTGAACATTTTGCTTGAGTCCTTCCACATTATACAGTGTTGTTGAGTACCTCATGTTGGTTGATGGGGGATGCCTTAATGCCCTTTCCATTCCATCAACTTCTAATCATTTATTCTAGGATAGGAGTCTAGAGTCATTTGAGGGCCTTGAGACTTACAGTCATCAGTGGTAGGTTCTTTCACCATCGATAGTTTTGGGAATACATCAATGTCCCCTTATCAATGGATTCTTTCTAGTGTTCGACCTCAACACATCTATTCACACTTGTTAGATTTCACTCTAGTACCTTGATTCTCATTTTCATTATCCATGGTTGATCTTGTGTCTGTTAACAATATACATCAATGATCAGTAATCAGATGATGGACTATTATGTTTTACCTTGACACCTCTAGTCACATAGTAGGACATGTACTCGTAGTGGTTTGTGTAGAATAATTTCTAGATTGGTGGCATTCCACATATGCTACCTCCTTGATTATGTCAGTGTTCATGAGATGTCAGATCTTATGACTTGATTCTAGTGTATGTCAGATATCTTCAGCCATTATGGAGATCTTGATCCATTGTATATGTTCAGTTTCTATGGAGATATTGATCACTTGTATATCTTCATCATGGACATTCTGATATATTATATATTGTATGTGGCGATGACCACACAAGTCACATTTTGTATATCATTCCTATTCATGGTCATTGTACTCTTATGTATCTGGGACTGCTATATGTATTTGCAATCATAGGCAGAGATTGATTATTGTACTATACTGATGGATGGTTGGTTATTCCACCTGGTTCTTCATCACTCCACTTTTGGGATGGATTTATAATGTATTTCCGCCATCATGTTACTCCTCTGACCTCACACATTAGGGGGCATCTGTTACAGCTGATTTTACCACACATCGTTGATCACACATTTATGGCATTCCTTGTCTCGCTGCAGACTCTTTGGACCCCATGGACCAATATTGTACCTTTGAAGTTTCCAAGATCATCCCTAAAAACACCTGTTATTTGTTGTATGCGACTTTTAATCCCTTTCTCGTGAATATACGTGTATATTGACCTCAAACCCATGTACATCGGGATGTGTGCATAAGTCCAAATATTTTTGGAGTTTTCCTTGATGTGTGTCCAAACCAGTTGTCTCTTGGCCTTCCATATGCCTCGAAATCGCTCGGATTTGACCCTCCATTACCCCTTTGGAGTACTATATAAGGAACCCCTTGGATACATTGAAGAAGAGGAATTGAAGAGCAAGAAAACTATAGTCCATTGTTGTTGTAGCTTGCTTATACTTGATTCTGCATCCCTTTTTCCCTTTGGAGCACTTTGTGTTCTTCCCAAGATTTCCTTTTCTTGTGAGCTTGCTATCAAGAGATGGAGGATTGAGGTGGTGGAGGCCCAGGTTGAGCACTCAGTTTCTCCGGTTCGCAGACATGCGGACAAAGGTTGTCACTTGTGTAATCTCTGATTTGATTAATAGAAATATCTTTTCCTATCTAATAATGTGCATTTAAATGAATATTGAATCCATGGATGTGTTTAATTTCTTATACATTGTTGATTATATATTCTAGAGTAGATCTAACACCGTATTATATAGCATGCTTGTCTTGTTTGTTGTTGTTGAGAGCAAATTGCTAACTCAAGCGGGATTGGAAAAAGCTCAACGGGGATTTACTTCAACCATTTAGAATAAGGTATGATTCGAGATCTTTTAGTGTTAGATGTTTTATTTCTCTTACATATTGGGAAGGGATTGATTTCTACAGTTTCTCTATCTGTTGTGGTACACCCCAAGCCATAGGAAGTTTATCTTCGTAACACCAAGCTTGTGCCTCAATAAAATATATGATATTTGTATGGAGGTAATATATTTATTTGATTGTGGAAATTATGTTTAGGAAACTATAGGATCTTTAATTCAAAAAAACAGAGTGGATCCTTTCCATATTTCACTAGAGGTATAGTTAGGTTTTCAATCTCTGTAGATGGAGCAGTTAAACATTTAATGTGCATGGTAGACCTAGATAGCACCAAAGTGTGCTGAAATTATACTTACAACAAGACTTTCTAGTATAAAGTGTGCTCATATCAAAATAATTGGTTGTCATTATGTTTGACATCCTTGTGTTTTCCATCAAACCATGCTACCATTTGGTTATTTATTAAATATTTTATCCTCCCTTGGTTTGGGTTTTGTCTTGCCAAAAATTTTAGGCTTCAGTGGTCTTGAAATATTTTGAGCTCATACATATTCATTATAAATTGTTGAGCATGTTCTAGTAGTCTTGTGAAAATGGTAAATCAACTTTTAGATGGGGGTCACATTTCATATGTTGATGAAGCTATGGAATTTGGAGGTCATTTGGATTTGATTACATAATTATGACATTATGTCATGTTCTGGTGGAAATTCTTAGATATTTGGAAATCATGTGTCACGTATGTTGTAGAATTGATGAACCCTCCATTCAGCTATGTACCTAAATTTGAAGGCTCTAGGATTTGTCCTTTGTGAGTCCAAAGGATTAGCTAAACATTCCACTTCACATTACAAAAGATACATATTAACAATTTTTACTAGGTTTTGTATTGGTTCGAGTCAAGGGGACAGTGTTGGTATGGTTAAGATATTCGAGAAACTAAGTGTAGTGAATGTTGAATCCAAACTTTGTGATCTTCCCAAAGAAGAAGAAATGAAGCCTTTTTTTTAAATGGCATGTAGAGCCAATTAAGGAGATTTGTAGGATGGAGTATCATGGGGTTCTAAAAGTGTTAGTTATGCTTGATGATGACCCAGATTAAATAAAAACCATGCATGGATTTATTGTATTGGCAAAGTGGAGCATCGAGTCACTTGTTTTACAATTTAGAAGAAGTCCATCATTTTTTTTAATGATTTATAGAGCTCTAAGTACTGATTAGGATATCCTTTTTTGATAAGTAAGTACCCACTTGCTTTTGAATTGGTGATTTTGAAAGACATCGCTAGTAAAGGTAAATATTTAACTCATGTTAGGACAAGATCAATTCTTGGGATCCCCTTGGTAGTTGATCCCCTCATAGGGGTATTCCTTGATCTGAATTGGTAGTTGATCCCAATGAGTAAATAATCTGGTTGGAACACATTTCTCACTACACCACCTCCCACTCACATCAATAATTGTCTCCACTGATGCATAATCAACTCGGTCGGGCATTCCTAATCCATACATGGGGTCACAGAGTCAAAATATTATCAAAGAAGAAATCACATAACGGAGTCCCAAATGCAAAGTTACCTCCTATCATCCTACAACAATAGGTCAATTATCTTTGCATGGTTGTTAGTAACATATGGGCCCATCTATGATGTTCCCTAGATAGTAACTCTTTATGAGCAACATCAAACCTATTAAGATCATGTGAGGGGCATGTGTCCCCTCTATATACACCACTACAACTATGATGTGTCATATCTCTAGCCTTATACCCACTATCTATATCCTACCATCCTTTACACTAGCACTCTATGTGCCATGGGTCTATACAAACTCCAGGTAAATGACTAGAATACTACAGAAAATATTACATACTTTATACTAAGAGATGACTCTTGATTGTTCTTGGGTGGAATGGAATTTGTTGCATTTCATAGAAACAAAATAGTTCATTGCAATTCCCAAAATATTGGTTGCATGCCAAAATCCTTTGTCAATGTTAAAAGTACAATTTTCCTAGTTAAGTTGAAGTGCTTGGTGTATCTTTCTCTATTTTTTTGTTGAGGGAATTTGTGGTTGTTTTTTTTTCATATTTTGGGAAAAATATTGAAGTGCATTTAGGTACTACTTCCTTTCTGAGTCGGGTACACATAGTTCACCTACTTTGTCCATTTTATTTTCTTATTTGAGTGGTTGTTGAGACTCGACGATTGTAAAGTAATGTGTATTGTTGTGTCCTTTCATGCAATGCTTTCATTTAGTGGCATGCATAATTGTAGATCATCTAAGCCTCTTCCCACCTTTCCTAACTACATCTCATCAAATGGTATGCCTCCTGCTGAAGCATTGAGCTTTGCAATTAGATGTGGTTGAATAAAATTTATGTGTACTTTATCTTGTAATAGTCTGTTGGAAATTTTTCCATTAGCATTTTCTCCATATTTACAAATTCTTGGATTGTTGGAATTTCTCCCTTTCTGAGAAGCATAATACAACTTGTTTGTTTTTCCATATTTCAATCCATTCAAATTTAAGGATATATGTAAGATGTTGCACATATTTTCTAGCATGCCTACTTGTGGATCATCTAACCCTCTACCTACTTTTCTTGTTTGTGGCTCATAAAATTGTATGCTTCCTTCTGGGACATTGATATTTATGTTTACTTATGGCTCAATAAGATTACTACCTGCTTCATCTTCTTGAAATTTGTCAGGCTTTTTGTCATCACATATTTTCCTAGCTTTGCACATATGTGAATTGTTATACTTTCTCCCTACTTGTGGAGAATATGAAACTTTGTTTTTTGTTCTAGCTTCTAAGCAACTAAACTCTATGGATTCCTCTCCTTAAATTCATGCTCCCTCCAAAGCACCTAAAAGCATGCCATACCTGTGCAGAAACCATATTTTAGAAGGATAGACTACCAACCTGGAGTTTACAGATTCAAATTCCACTGGTCGATTTATACGCTATGAGCATGTAAATGTTTAGCATGCCACTCTTCTCTCCAAACTACAATTGCATAAAGAATTTTCAATTTGGTGATTTTCCCCATTTTTATATAAAAACCCATATTTTGTTTCTTTATGATTTCCCTCCTATTTACATTGTTGGATTCATCATTATGTGCCCTGCAAAAGGACATTCTTATATTTTTTCAATTTTATACTTCATATGGGACCATTTTTTTCATGGAGTGTGTGGGACCATGCCTACATGGTTATGAATTTCTATGCACTTGTTTCAATTTCATACAAACTTTTTTATTGTGGTATCCCATTGGCATGTGTGTAGGAATTTGCTATGGAAGCTCTTGTGAAGAAGATCAATTCTTTGGGATCTTTTTCCTATTGAAAAAGAGCAATTGGAGTTTAAGATTCAAATTCCACCGTTTGATTTATACTCTATGAGCATGTAAATATTTAGTACACCACTCTTCTCTCCAATCTAAAATTGCATCAAGAATTTTCAATTTGGGGATTTCCCCCATTTTTATATAAAAACACATATTTTGTTTCTTTACAATTAACCTCCTATTTACGTTGTTGGATTCATCATTATGTTCCCTGAAAAAGGAAATTCTTATGTTTTTTCAATTTTATACTTCATATGGGACCATTTTTTATCATGGAGTGTGTGGGCCCATGACTACATGGTTATGAATTTCTATGCATTTGTTTCAATTTCATACAAAATTTTCTGTTGTTGTATCCCATTGGAATGTGTGTAGGAGTTTCCCATGGAAGCTACAGCAGTCCTTCGGACTGTTGAGCTTATCCCTCAGCTCTAAATCCAATACCCTATCCTACCCTCGGTCCCCCTAGGAGCTAACTAGCAATCCTAACTAAGAGTCTTAAAACTTCAAGCTTCCCAGAACCTTAGGTTAAGTGTAAAGACCAAATCCTAAAGCTTCCCACTATCCCTCATGCATGTAGTTGATCAACTTTCAATGTGATACTGAATCTAGATTAGTACCGAGAACCATTCTACGATAGAATGAAGGACTTGATCAAGGTCTAGGTGTTGATCAACATGATTCAATGTGATACTGAAACTTAGCCTAGGGCTGAAATCCATTCTTTAAGAATGGAAGATAATGACGTGTGATGTCACCTCTCCTAATCGGTTATTTCTTGGTTTCTCCTATAGGTACTTGCCACCCCTTGATGATGTCCCTACTACCTAATCCTTAGGAGCAGTGTTGAGGACCTAAGGAGTGTACCATTTTTTTGGATCTTTCCCTTATACAGTGAGGAAAAAATATATAAAAAATGTACCTTGAGAGCGATAAAAGTTTACTAGTTTTGTTGATCCCTAAAGGATTCCCTTGTCCACCTTTTATGGTTCACCTTATCCTGTGTGTATGTGGGTTGTTGCGACCCTCTTGGTTGACATTTGGTCCTTTACCTTACTTGGTCCTGCCACTCTTACTTATGTGTACCTTTGATTATGATGAATCCTACTTTATGGATTTTATCCTAAGTGTATTTACCTTATGGGTTGATTAAAGGACCATTGGACCAATTATTGTTATGGTAACTTTATGTTTTATTAAAGGACCTTTGACCCACTTATGGTTTTTGGATTATTTACTTTATGCAAGAACTTTTACCTTTTGACCTTATTATAAAACCATTAACATTTATTTTATGGTTTTATATAATGAACTTTGGACCTTTCATTGTTTTACCTTAACACCTAAAGTATTTTATGATGATTTTTTATTTGTCTCTCCTAACTTATATAAGACTAAGTTTTTCTTCAGTTGTATCATCATCAAGTGAAGTATCACTTCTTGTCCACAAGTGTTCTTCCCCTATATTTTTTTTATCTTCCTGCGCATGACTGTTGCTAACAGTGACTCCTCCTTCAATGTGACAGGTTTTTCTAGATCTTCCATTGTGACTCTCGGCTCCTACACCATGACTGTGCAAGCACCTACATGCTTCCTGTGCATGATTGTTTTGTTTTGTCCCACACAAACCTTCCTGCATGAATGGGATATCTCCTCATTTCTTATCTATGACCCTTCCTGTAGAAATTCTGACCAGCAATAGATTAATTTCACTCACAACAAATTACAATTGATCATGCAAAATTGTCAACAATGGAGACTGAAAATGGAGCTGTAACACAAAATTATATTAACTCAGTGTACAATAGGCAACCCTGTAATAACATAGGTTGCTGAATATATATAATACATCAATAGGTCGAATGCATAAGGAGGCATCCAAAACTAGCATAAAGCAGGCTTACTCAAAATAGGCAAATCCCCCATAGGTGTAAAAAGCTGATCCCAAATCTGTCATGAGGCTCACTAATTGGAAAGGGTGCATGGGAAAGCTAATGAGTGGTGGAATGGCAGCTCATACATGCTTTTGCATGGAGGAAGGAGTGGAGGATGAAAGGGCAAGAAAACAAGTTCACCTCACCTAGTCTTGCTTTCCTATGTGCCTTAAAACACTGAAAAAGCAGTCAATAAAGCAGAAAAAGCAGAAGGGCGCCTAGGAGGCCAGGAATAAAGCAGATTTGATTCCTAAGGCTTTCCCAAGTGCTACATGAGTCAAATATGGCAATTTTGACCTCTATGGATAGGCAATTAGCAACTTGCACATGGTGGGACTCATGGACTAGGAAAATAAGACAAAAATAAATGAATTAATGTCTAAGTGGGTAATACTATGGGTTTGATTATTCTAACACTTCCTTCTCTCTAACTTGCGTATGTTCTGTTGCAGCTAACTGTGACTCGGACTGGGTCTCACCTTAGTCATGCTTTGCTTATTCTTCCTTTGAGTGGGTCACCTTTCTCATGCTCTATGTGTTCTTTCTCTGAGTGGCTCACCTTACTCACACTCTACAGTTTCTTTCTTTGCATGGATTTCCTTGCTTACACCTCTGCGTGACTATTTGTGTAATCTCCACCTAAATGCACTTCATCATCTGCATGACTATAGACTATGAGTATGAACCCACCTGTGTATTTAGACCAGTGCTATCTCTATTAATCATGGTCTCTATTCTAGTGTGGTTTTATTTACATGTGCCTGAATTCATTCCTGCTCAATGTGGTATACCTTTAGCGAATTGTGTAAGTCGTAATCTACAACGTGAATATGTGTATGACTGTCATTCTAATTTGATTGAAGAATTGAGGTTTGTTTACTTCTACCTGAACTCTCTCTCAATGTACACAATTTTCTTACCCAGATTGACTTGTCCCTTCGGTGACAACATCAAACTTAAAAGTATATGAGTATAAGTCTGATCCAAATAATGGTTATGATTCTTTAGTAACGTTGTCTTCCATTTTTCTGTATATGGCATTTGTTGAAACATATCAATGATAAACTTTAATGCAGTGACCAACATAGCATTAAAGTTAGACTAAATTTAACGCAGTGACTAGCAGAGTATTAAAGTTGAAAGAGATCAAAATTATGTTTAATTTTATTGCAGATCAAATTTATTGAAATAAGTACTATTATAAATTTAACATTGTGTTGTTTATGCATTCAAGTATATTTATTCCTGTTAAATATGAAACTAATTTTGAATTTCAACAACCCTAAGGGATAGTAAGTCACACACAACTAGTTTATTGCTATAACAATTGGTGTCATTCCCTAAAGGAGTCATTTCTTGCATGTTTTCATTCCCACATTAACCTTTTTTGTAGCAACACTACTGATACATAGAGTTACTATTGATCTCAATCATTGTCTTATGATTTTATAGAGTTAACCTCATCCATTTTATTCTTAATAAGGACACATGGATCATCAGGAGACATCTAGACAAGTTCATGGTGGTACCAAAATTCATATATGCCATTATAATTGGTGTATTGGATGCACCACAGGTCCACTACCAGGTGCATTCGACTGTTAACTTCAACATGTTTAAGTCTAGGATACATATTTCAAATGTTTAATGTCAATATAGATATGAAGTTATTTTATGTGAAATTTGACATTTATTTGTGGATAATATTATTCTACACAGTTTTATAATATCTTGTCATGCATAGGTAGTGGATTTGAACATGGAAGGTGCACATCTAATGGGTCTATTGGATGCATTCCACCCATACGTACATTCTAATGATATTTAGCATTTTTTCGTACAACTTAAATACAGTTAACTTTTTAAAAATGTTACGTGCATGTGACTAGATTATTTTTGTGCACATGCATTCAATGCCTTACTTTGTTGATACGCCCACCACAAGTAGGCCAACGCAAGATATATATATTAAAGGTGAAATCTAACTTCATAAATCTTTTTGTACATGTGTGTTTAATTTGTGAGAAATTATTATTTTTCTCTTACTTATAAGTGTTTGTCAATTTATTGTTGTTTACAGGGGCTAGTGGATGGGAACGAAGGACACACAAGGGTAATTTTTAATGTTATTTATATTTTTATAGTACAAGTTAAATGTCTTTGATTTCCTTAAAATGTTACATGCATATGACTTGATTATTTTTGTGCACATGCATTCAATGCCTTACTCTGTTGATACACCTACCAGAAGGAGGCCAGCGAAAGATATACATGGTAAAGGTGAAATCTAAGTTCATAAATATTGTTTGACATGTGTGTTTAATTTGTGAGAAATTATGATATTTCTCTTACTTATAAGTGTTTGTCAATTCATTGTTTTTATAGGGGCTAGTGGGAAGGAACGAAGGACACCCATAGGTAATTTTTAATGTTATTTACCTTTTTATAGTACAAGTTAAATGTATTTGATTTCTTTAAAATGTTACATGCATATGACTTGATTATTTTTGTGCACATGCATTCAGTTCCTTATGCTACAGATACTGCTAGCTCTGAGAGCCCATCAGCAGAAGAAGAATGTTTACGTAAATTCCGACCATAATTCTTATTAAACATGAGTGTTTTATTTGTGAAAAATTATGCTATTTTTCTTAAACTTACATATGATTGCCAATTTATTGTTTTTTACAGGGGCTTCTACACATTCTAAGGATAATGATTGGATAAAAGAGTTAGTTTCTAGTACGCATAGTGCACATGCTGAGGCAGAGGCTCCACCGGATATTTTTAATGGACACGTTTTATTTAAATATGTATACTTTGATCAAAAAATTATATATACATTCTAATACTTGCACATGTTTTACTTCTTATAGGGTTTTTTTCTCATGCACCTAATCCATCTTGTAATACAAGGAGAGGTCATTGAGCATGTGAGTATGCACACAATGAAACATATGACCCTCTCTACACTCACCCTAAATATGTTCCCGATGATACTCCTTGGGAAGAAAAGATCGCAAAGCTTACTGTGGAAGAAATTAGGGAGAATTCTGTGAGATTGCACAGTGAACTTGAGAGTTCTGCTATCTATACTGGTTTTCAACGGAGTTCTTAGATTGTGTTGCACAATCTAAACAGTTTGATTGAGAGTTATGTCGGAGTTGGACCATCAACCCATATTTTTTATGACATGATGAGTAGGAGGCGAATGGCAATGATGGGTCACCACAAGTTCGAATAAATAAAAAAACAATGTCACAAAATAAATGGTCTTTTCATTATTTGACTTGCAGCCTGAAGACAAAAGAAGTCTAAATATTGCAATATTCAATGATCCAAATATTGCACCTCATATTTATTTGAGGTTCCTCTATTCATATGGGAAGTTCCCAAATAACGATAAGGTCCCTCAATATTTTGTCAAGATGGTAATTGCATAGTTTCGGTTGCACAAGGACCTTGACTATACATATACGGGATCACCTTTATACAGTGTTGGAAAAGGCCATACATATGAATGTCCTAATTCACTTTGAGAAATTGATAATAGTCAACCATTGCCTCACTTATTAGTTCCACAACCTAAAGTCATTTCTTTTCCATAGGATTTTCAAATTACATCTGAAGTGGCAAGTAGGGAGAGGGAACAGATAAAAGAGCATGTTATGGTTACATTGGCAGGGGTATAAATCGACTTAAATAATATGGCATCTTCAACCAATATGGATGACAACACATTGTTGACTATTCAGATAATGCCTTGAGTTTTATGAGTCGATTAGAACTAGATTAGTATGCAACATATTGTAGAGACATGTATAAGCGTGTCAAGGATCAAGAAAATTGACACACATATTTGGTACGTAAGTATGGTTTAATAATTGAACTCACAAAAGACACATTTACAGTATGAGCTAGAATGTACACATGTTACAAATTAAATGTTTTTTGTATATATATGTATATATTTTTTTATTATCCAAATCTCATGTCTATAAATTTATTTAAATTTATGCAATATGCCCAATTGTTAAATGTTGGTGAGTATGACTATGTTGATGGTTCTGTCGTTGGCGAGTAAGAAACACAAGTATTAATTATTATTTTTTATAACGTTTTATTAGTTTTGGTATATTCTGTCCCCAAATGTATCTAGATAGATAGATAGATAGATAGATAGATATAATCATTTTGACTTTTCAGCCCACATAAAACCAACAGCGAATGGAAGTCGTGTATGAAGGAAATGGTGAGCAATAGGGGAACGACGGTAGAAATTGAGAACATACTTGAGGGAATGATCTATACGCCATACTGGATTCTTGAATAAAGTTATAAATAGTAAATTCTACGTTAATCTTATGATATAGTGGTGCTGAAAAATGAAATGTTCCTTTCTACACCCAAATACTAAATTTTATGTATATATAGGTATGTTGCTCTCTAGTTTTTGCAATGGTTTATCTTGATCCATGACTAGTGAGAACCCACACTATTTTGTCATAGAAGAAATTGCAAAATATGAGACCAATGTTTTCAATGGTAGCTTGGGAGCAAGATGATTTTGTATTGGATGGAGGAAGTGCTTTGCATTGAACGATGGTTTAGGTTAAAGGTCAAAGGATGTATTAATTGCATTCATTCTCAATGTGTTGACTGTTTTGTTACAAGGAGTGACAAATATTTGCGTGGCATGCCACATCATGTGTACATGTTGGCACAAATTTATAAATGCTTGAAATTAGTCTAATACAAATCTCTATATTCTCAAGTAGATTCCAGGTAAATGAGTGGAATACTACGAAAAATATTACATACTTATACTAAGAGATGATTTAATGTTTCTTTGGTGGAATGGATTTTGTTTCATATTATATAAACAAAATAGTTCGGTGCAATTCTCAAAATATTGGTTTCATGCCAAAATCTTTTGTCGATGTTAAAAGTATAGTTTGCCTAGGTAATTTGAAGTGCTTGGTGTATCTTTCTCTATTGTTCTGTTGAGAGAATTTTTTGGTTGTATTTGTTTCATATTTTAGGAATAATCTTGAAGTGCATTTGGGTATTACTTCCTTTTTGAGTCTGATACACATGTAGTTCACCTACTTAGTCCATTTTCTTTTCTTCTGTGAGTGGTTGTTGAGGGATTGGAAATTCCTTTGTATTTTCGTGTCCTTCCATTTAATGCTTACATTTACTGGCATGCATACTTGTAGATCATCTGAGCCTCTTCCCACCTTTCCTGACTGCATCTCATCAAATTGTTTGCCTCTTGCTGAACCATTGAGATTTCCAATTAGATGTGAATGAATAAAATTTATGTGTACTTTATCTTGTAATAGTCTATTGGAATTTCTTTCGTTATCCTTTTCTCCATATTTACACATTCCTGAATTGTTCGACTTTCTCCCTATCTTAGATTAATAAGACAATTTTATGTTTTTCCATCTTTTGATCCATTCAAATTTAAGGCTTCCTGTAAGATATTGCACAGATTTTATGGCATGCCTACTTGTGGATCATCTAAGCCTCCAACTACTTTGCACGTTTATGGCTCATAAAATAGTATGCTTCCTTATGTTCCATTAAGCCTTATGATTATTTGTGCCTCAATAAGATTACTTCCTGCTTCATCTTCTTGAAGTTTGTCGTGCTTTTTGTCATCACATTTTTTTCCAAGTTTGCACATATGTGAATTGTTAGAATTTCTCCCTACCTATGGAGCATATGAAACTTTGTCTACTATTCTAGCTTGTGAGTAACTGAACTCTATGGCTTCCTGTATTTCTTTGTAGACATTTTCTTGCATGCCTATTGGTAGATAATCTGAGCCTCTACGTTCTTTTCCAGCTTGCATCTCATCAATATCTTTTCTTCCTTTAAGACCATTAAACACTGTGAGTAATTGTGGTCTAAAATAATTTCCTCCTGCTTCATCTTATTGGTTTTGTGGCTCATCAAACAATCTGAGTCCTTTTAGATAGATGATCTCTCTTACTAGAGGTCCAATTGAATTTCTTCATGCTTCATCTTCATGTAGTTTGTTGGGCTTATTGTCAATATCTAATTCACTTGGATTTCTACTTAGTTATTTCTCAATCTACATTTGGGTCAGTCTCCAGGCTCATTCCTATTCTTTTGTTTCTTGTACTTTCATTCACTTTCAGTCCTTGATTCCTCTACCTCCTTGATTCTTGTTACTTCGATCTCAAGTTTGAAACCCTTGAGTACTTCCATTTCTTCAGCTTGGTAGTGACTGGTCATTTAGTATTTTGTTATGTTTCTGGTTGATATAGGTAAGACTTTGTGTTCTTACATAATATTGACTTCTGCTTTACTCCTGCGGGCTGATAATTGTAAGATGACAGATTTGCGCATAGGTATAAATATCCAGGTTTGGGTGTTCTTAAATGACCAAATCTTTACAATACTTTTGTTATTTGTAATTAATCACCTAAATTTGGGTTGGATTAGGCATGCATACATTCAAGTAGTCCTTTCACTTACAAAATATATGTCTTGTGGTTTACAATAACTTATCTTGTACAGACCTAAACTTATGCATTCCATTACTCTTTTACCGTGATTCTATAAATACTACAATATGCTAAAACGAAGAATCCATATTAATGATCTTCCTCGACATAAGTAGCTTGACAGACCATATTAATGCTACGATGAGAGTAATAGTAAATATGTTTCCTAACATACATAAATATCTTCTTAATAGTATTTGCTTTGCATTTGCGTCATATATTTATGGCATGGAAACATATTAGCATCGAGTTTCATTTTGTTTTGATTCCAAGTCTCTACCCAAATCATTAATAATCTCCTATGAACATTAAACAAGCTATTATTGATTACTCGTTTAAGAGCATAAATAAGATATTACTATTATCATTATTATCCAATTGATCTTGGAGCACATTTTATTCTGAGCATATCTTTATGAGCATATCCAACCTAGTAATATTCAATGAAAGGAAATATTACCTTGATTATAAAGGTGAGGTAAAATTAGTTTTGCATACTAATAACATCAAAAAAATAATTTATAATGTATATATAAATAACATAGAAGTATTGTGCATTTAAAGGCACAATTATTTATTAAAGGTCCTCTCTTAAATGAATTGTAAACAAATCAAATGGAATAAATACCCTTGAAAAGGTAAATAAAAAATTATTTCATTACCTAATACATAAATTGGAGACACCAATTACTATGTAGTGCCCCTTTTATACCTAGGTGCCAATGTGTGCAGAGATTTTGTTTTTATGTTTACACTATTACTACAAAGGAGTCAAATCTGTTAGCAGCAACCCTGTTAAGAAAGATTCATGCACATTGTAAACTATCATTTGAGAATTATCTTTAACGTAGTTCACAACATGTCATCATCATGGTGCCCTGAAGACGGCTTACTGTGCAGACCATAAACTTGTAAGATAACAGTAACATTATTACAATTATCTTTTTGCAGTATTACCTTCCTATACAAAATTTAAGCATTAAGAAGCAATCTTTCCTAAACGGCCGTTCTTAGATTCAGTTCATACATAATAAGACTTTCTACGTCTTCCTCATCATGAGGACAAAAAGGTAATATACAAAAAGCACCTAAGATAACAATGTCAAGGACACTCTAATTGTGACATCCCAAATGAGCTGGAATTGATACTTAGAAGGAATGCAAAACTGTTTCATTCTACATTAGGACGATTTAGTTATGCCAAATTAAACTCATTTTTCGTTGCTTAATCCTGAAACATCTTTAAGGAATACCAAAAGATAACATACATATTCTTTATTTTCCCCATGATATCCTTATGCCATATTGCCATCCTCCTAAACCAATTTAGGAGTAAAGGCCAAATCATACTACAAAATACAGGAGGTTATTATCATTACATCCACAATAGCCGTAGTTAACAAAGGCATGACAGATATGATGTCTTACTCACATAATAATATACCAACAAAAACCATAACACCAAACTTATAGTGTTGCCGAGCGATCCAAGTGCAAGCAACAGGCGAAGGGACAAAATCCCCAAGGCCGCTGTCAAGATACAACAGGGATTAGACAGTTACAGAATAGGATAAAATAATCAAATGCATATATACTGTATAGTGCCCTACCATACCTTCATCATCCGCATCTTCCTGCACTTCACAACTTAGCATTAATATTCAACTATTCAAAGAGAAAATATAAACTTATTTTATAAATGCAGCTAGCCACTTTAACGACTAACACTAACAACTAGTATTAGGACTTCTTTTTCTAAGTTAAAGAATGATCCGACTGAAAGATTCGCTTCAACTTTCCACCCAACCAACTGACTCTATCTGGCATGCATTCTTCTTCCTAGAGTCACCCCCGAGCTTGGGTGACGAATCCACTAAGGCGAGGTTGTGAAAACAGAGATAATCGATGTACCCATTTCCCCATTGTTAGAACAATCCTTTTCCTTCCTCTTGCTTAGACCAAATTATTTATAAGTCACCAATTATATACAAGGAAATAAAGTTATGGTTATAAAGTAGGGTATTCATATGCTAAGATGATCTCTCTCAAATAATCTACCACTTGTCACTTCTCTTTACATGTTTATTGTTAAGGTATGAAACCTTTAACGTTGAGGAGTATGATTAATATCAACAAAATACCCACACATATATCGGATCATCTCCATTTTTATATTACAACCATTAAGGCAGCATGGGAACCTCACCCTTTTCAAAAATATTAACACAGTGTTAGGAACTTGTCACAGGCATCTCCATTTTTATAATACCATCACTAAAGCGGCATGGGAACCTTACCCTTTTGAAAAATATTAACACAACATTAGAAACTCGTCACAGTAGAACAACCGTTCAGATATCGGATCCAACACGTAGGAAGGTTCAGAGGTCAAATCAAAAGGTAAATCACATCAAGGATCAGAGATACAACCATTCGTACACAAGTTTAAGAGACTAGATCATTATAAAGAAAAAAACACTCAAATATGTATTAATAGTACACAGGGAAACATTCAGACCCAAAGACCAAAGCCGTTTTCAGATCCAAACCAATTTGATCCAACAAAATGAATATATGAGAGGGTTGATAGTTTTCCTAAAATCATAAGCAGATCATTTCATATCAGGGTTAAGAATGCATAAGTGGGTGTATAAATAAAAGATTGCAGTTTATAGTTACCTCATGTGATTCCAGGTCATGGTCAAAATGGGTACTTAACTTATTACATCGAATTGGAAGCCCTCTAAAGAAAGTTGCTTCTTTATATAATCAGATAAAAGTACACGTGGTATGTCCAAAGCGTAGGTATACAGAAGATACAGCTCATATCCAGAAATGTCAAAACCCTAAGAAATGTCTACGCAAGACCATAAACTATTACGAAGATAGAATCCAGAATCCAAATGATAGATACAAGGAATAAGGGTAACACTGCAACTATGCAGTACCTGGGGTTCATATCCAATTGGTTAAACACCCAATCGCAGGGCTCGAAAACCTTTAAAAGATAAAATCCAGAATCCAAATGATAAATACATGCGATAAGGTTAACATCGTAGCTATGCAGTAATGGAGTTGAGATCCATAATGAAAAGTGCAAGGTAAAAAACGCCAAAACACACAAACATAGCAATTAAAGATTTAACATGATAAATACACATGATCTGCCCAAATCGTAGCCATACAGGAATGGAGTTGAGATCTATAACAAATCATCAAGGTATGAAACGCAAGCTTTATGACAAGATAAATACTAACTAAACTCAGATTCATACCAACAACAAGGAGATATGTAATCGCAGAGCTGGTATTATGAAGCTCTGGCTCAATAATCCCCGTCGATTTATGGAGATAATGGAAACCTCCGCTCTAGCCATGCCTACTCTTACAATGCACCAAAAATACATATCTGATGAAGGTATAAGCATCCGAGTGACTTTCCCCAAAAGGGTTCCTACAGCCATCTTTTTGGAAAGACCCAACGATTTCACAAGTAAACATTAAATAAAGCCACAAAGTGTTGTTATCCCAATCGCCCACGTATTCTTAGAAATGTGCATAACGACAACAAAAATCGCAGCCACACAGCATTTTCTTAAAACAAAGTACCTGCCAGTCAATCAGATCGACTATACTAACAGCATTTTAACACAAAGGAAAACTTGCCATCACTGTATCCACCCAAATCTCATAGAGATAACTACTGTGATCCACATAAACAAATAAACAGTCCATCCATGAGATCATGACAACTCAGGACTGGGATCAACCATGAAAATTGGGACAAATACCAGACTGAGTACAAGCATCAACTCAAGACAACATAAAGTTGAGACTAAGCATGAAAACAAGACCACATAAAGCTGGGATCAAGCATGAAATCGAATCAACATAAGGCTGAGATCAAGCAGCGCCAATCCAAAGTTTGGGATCGTGACATCATATACCAAAATAACAAATACAGCATAACATAAGGAAGGTTCAACACAGATACCAGAATGGTTGCTGGAGACTCCCTTCGTGTTTATGGAGCAAGGCGCAATTTCCCCAAATCCCAGAATGCCCTCGACCATGATTCTTTCTTCACTTCCCGAGTTGTTTCCTTTTTCTCTTGCATTTTTAACTTCCTTAAAAAGGTTGCTGGGCCTTCCCATTCTTCTCTTCCCATGCATGTGGGATAAATGATATTGCCATTCCCTCGGCAACCAAAAATCCCTTCTCTTTTAGTATATTTTACCTTTCTAATTATTCATCTTAGCTTTTACTTTATTTGTACTACCCTTTCTATTTAACTATTTTAACCCTTTTTAAAGGTGGAGAGCATTTGGGGAAAAAGTGGAACATTCCCATTTTATATAATATAAAGCTCTTATGTGTAAACCAAGCATTACCACAATATTCACAATTTTTAGGAAAAGCCAAATAATGTCCCGTTCTATATATATAGCATATTATGATGCTCCACAACAACCATTATCCTTTATCAATTCCCATTGTGCTATCTTTTAATATATATAAATATATATATATATATATATATATATCAGTTAAAGAGTATTTGAATTATTTCAGCATATATATAATGTGGTATAAAAGAGCTTTTCAACTATACACAAAGTATTATGTAAATTAATATAAGAGTTAGCTCTCCATACTTCAACCGTTGCAAGGTTCCCTTGTTTTAGTAATTAAAGCATTGTTTTTCTTAATCGACCCCACCTTATATACCAAGGATTGTCATGCTAGTGATTAAACATTACCCCTTATTCTCTTAGCATTTACAAGCACACAACAATTTAATCATTGAGTTTCTCAGTTCCCCTTTTCTGGGAAGCCCTTGCCCCCCCACCCCCCCCCTCCTAGTGGGTTTGTTGCCAAATGTCGTTTTAGTCGTTCGAAGCTTTCAGTCGTTAACCTTATCATTTATAACCATAACTTGGAAGAGGTTTATAGTTGATACTTACAATGATATTTACTTACACTGTGAGCTCTAGGTCGAGGTGGCGAGGGATGCTACATACTATTACTATTTTTAGTAGGAAAATTATTTAGTAATTGTGGAAACAAATGCATTGAAAGAACCTTCTTTTAATAATTATTGCCTTACAAGGAAGAGTATTTAAATAACATTCTTTTAGTAATTGATGTAAATTTAAAGGATGCAATTAATTAATATAGAACACGCTAGTTGTAAAATTACACCAATTACTATTACGATATAAGGAAAATTATTTAGTAATTATGGAAACAGATACATTGAAAGAACCTTCTTTTAATAATTATTGCCCTACAAGAAAAAGTATTTAAATAACATTATTTTAGTAATTAATGTAAATTTTTAGCTAATGCATGCATCTTTGTTGCATACTCGTTATTGTTTGTTGCATGCTTCAATGTTTGTAGCATAAAGTTTCCATCGAATGTAGAAAGTTACATATTGTTTTGTTTGCATGCGTTGGATCTGGTTTTATATGTCATTGTGTGCATGGATTTAGATACTTATGTTGCATGTTGGGAGGGGCGTCTAGTTAAAAGAACCAACATGTATCCTATCATATATATACCCTTAAAAAATATTTCAATCATCATTTTATGGTTAATATGACAAAAATTCCATTCATCACTTTATTGTTAATAGTGTTTCATTCGTAGTACATAATTAATGGACTCATAACAAACAACTATAGAATGACAATATGAATTATAATATGCAATAGAATCAATACACACTATGGTTACTATATTGGTTTATTCATCATTTTTGCATTAATAATGTCAATACCATTAGTGTACCTTTATTTCTCTCGTATATTCAACATGAAGTTGTTTATGTTTTTTTGGTGCAAGTCCTAGATATGAAGAGACTAGATTGTTTTTGTTGAGAACTTTTAAAGAGTAAGTGTACAGTTCATATCAGCTCCATATTGTATTGATATATAGAAGGTAGTGTAACAAATGGAGGTGATATAAAGAATCATGTATGCTTGGAAAAGAAAACTCTCTAATGTATCTGTTTTATTTGCTTCCTTTGAATATCAAGAATTTTTTTTTCTTTCGCAAACAAAAGTTATACAAGAACTACAGTTTTTGAAGAATATTAAAAATTTCACATTAAATTTACCCACCATATATATATATATATAATTTATTATGGCTTTTAATTGTAAATATATCTCTTATATTGCATACTATTAAATAATAATTAATAATCTATTGATTTGAACCTATGCCTATGGGCCACCTAGTGACTAGCAACAACGAGGTTAATAATAATGTTTTGAGTCTACACACTCTAAAATTTAGTGCAACATAGTCAAAACCTAACATAGTAAGAACTTAAGATGGGGGTTTCAACCTTTCTATATAGATATTTAATGATCTGTATATATGGATTCCATTTTTTTCAATACATTTCCCATGATGCAATATATGCCCAATAACGGTTGTAAAATTTCTTCATTTTTTAGTTTTTCTGTGGCCTTAATGTGGAATTTCTTTATTCCTATCCTTCACATGGAACACTTGTAAGCTACAACAGCTTGCTTAGAATTAGAAAAAAATTCAACTAATATCTACCCTTACTGGAAATTATGACATTATGGAAGTTGTATAACCTTTTTTTGGTTCTATTTTATTGAATATTCATTCTCTTAATCCTTCATTAATAGCTTAATGATGCTAGCATCGGTAGGTAAGTTACAATCTAAGGTCCATAATTAAGGGTGTTTCAATGCATCCATATAATCTAAGGTAACTTATAAATAATTATCTTAGTACAAAGAGTGTGTCAATGCATCCATATGTTGGGAAATCAATAATAAGGGTACAAATTCAATAGGCCTAACAATTAAGAACATATTTTCTCTCATTGAAAACATTGATTTAAATCCAAGCACATTTAAATAAAATTTCAAGTATACAACTATTGCATCCAAGCACATTATATAAATTAAAAGAAAACATAAATTTATTGCATGCATAAAATGCATGTCTTATTGGAAAGACATCTCAAATCCATAGAAAAACAATTTGAAGAACAATCTAAATTCAAACTATCAACAAAAACATATCCAAAAACATTTCTATTGATTAATATAAAAAGTGTAAGAAAAGAGAGAAAATTGGAAAGAAAGAAAGCATGTATCCATTGTAGTTAACCAACCTTAAGGAATGCCACAAAAACATAATTTTGCATTCAATCACAGACCAACAATGGATAATGGTACATGTCCATTGTCTTTAAATAAAGTCCAATATAAAGTCCATAAACTATAAAGTCCAATTTATATAACAATTCTATGTTCTAACCCTAGAATCAAAGAAAACAATCTTATTCACATACCATTATGTTCTTGACTGATATGAAATGTGTTAGTGGCCAATGTTTTCAAGAATGGCATTATGATCTTCTATCGACAATTTCCATTAGTGATTCTTGGTCTTTTCCTAGTCTTCAATGGTTTCAATTGCAATCGGGCTACTATGACTAAATAACTGTAATGAGCACATATAACATCTAGCTCGTAGTATTGAAAAAGAATATGCTCATTATATTTCTTTATTTTAGAAAAGAAATGTCCCATTAAAACCCTTGAACCCACTGCATACGTATAATTTCATGGATCCTTAAATTCATGCAACAACGTGATTTTCGACCTAGTGCATCTCAATAAATAATAATGCATTTTTTTTCTGGATTATCTACTGGTGCAATGACAACAAATACATCACCTTCTCTAACCAAATCAGAAACATGATCATAATCCTTCTCAATCACAACCACTTCATTATCATGCTCTTCATCTGTGATATTTCCAAATGGGGGAAATGGTGTGAATTCTTGGTGTATCCATTGTTTAATAAAAATTTTAGTTTGGTTTTGACACTCATGGAAGGAATATACATCATCAATACATGCAATACATAAGAAAGAGTATTTTCATTTCTCAAGTGCATGTATATTTGCCATTTTTTAACTCCTAATGGAATGTAAACCCCTTGTTTTAGGGATTGCAACACAATTATATGGCATTGATCTGTCCAAATCATCCATTACAATATTCTAGAAGAACTTGTTGAAGATAAAACCATAACTTGTGCAAATCAAATTTCACATTTAAAAACAATTTATTAAAAAAATTTAAAAATAATTTAAAAATAAAAATACTCATGTACATATAAACATAGTAAATAACTACATTTGAAAACATTAAGGTTCATCGAAACAATTACATACCTTCTCACATTATCCATCCTTTCATTTAATTCATGGCTTAAATTTTGCTTGCACCAATTAACGACATCGTTTGAATTTGCAAGGTGAGAAGGGGAGTGATTCATTTGATATCTCCTAAGTGAACATTTTATGTAGGCCCCAGCACCATCATGTTCTCCTTTTCCATGTCCCATTTCAAAAAATATCCATATGTAGCGAAAATCCATTTTAGTATGAATGCGAGACTACCATAATCATGAGCGTGTCGATTTAAACTGACCAGCACAACCATCTGACCACACCCAATGATATTTAAAAGTGACCCCTCATCTTGATAATTCGTTATAAAGCATATTAAAACCGATGTTGAACAAAACTTGTATCATGTGTATGATCATCACTGATGTAGAAATGGTACTCTTTTATCACTTCACGATTATTTTCATAGCTATTAGAACCATTGATTTGAATCTTTGCATGTCTGTACAAAATATGCACAAGTATAGATACCTAGTTTGAATGATAATACTCACTTTGTATCTCCTTTTGTGGAGTGAAAGTGTAATTTTGAGCAAAATCAACAATTGATAATATTGTTCCTTTTGGAAATACATCGCGTGATTGCTTGAACTGTAAGTGTTTCCATCGTGTTGTATGAGAATGTTTGATATATCTATATATTTTCTCCCTCAATGACTTCATAAAACTTGCCACAAATATATCATCTCAAACTAACTCAATATTTCTTGTTGTTTTCGTTGAACCTGTAACATGAGTATAGTCAACATATTCATATCTCTTCCATTTCACAATGTGATTTGACAATTGAGGATCATTTGGATAAATGGAGTATTTAAGATAAAAAAAGAGCTAAATGAGAACATTATTCACATTGTCTTCCACCGATGCACTGTTTCTTATAGAACACTTGATCATTCTCTCATGCACATAATATTTTAGATACAAATTCATGAACACTCGAAGGAGGGGGTTTCATTTTCCCAACAATGTATGCCAAAATTATTAAATATCTCATAATATAATTCAAATTCTACATGGTATCAATAGCAACATGTATCACGAACAACAATGGGCTTGAAATACCATGGTTTAAGCTTCACAAATGTGCTAAGGGAAATATTCACATCAACATTACTCTCCATAAAAGATTTGAACATTTCCACTTGAGTGACCTCTGTTATGTTTTTGGCATGAGTTTCATAACTGTTTCCTTTAGATATACTATGCCACACAACATTCTTTTCATTTGGTAAGACACGAGAGTTTAAATTCCAAAACTCTTTCTCCTTGTCCCTCACATTATCTGGAATTCTATCTTGATAAGGTTTCCTACAGATAGCAACCCAACAGGAAACTTCATCCTCTTCATCTAATTGAACCCTAATGTTTTTATGATTCCATAAACTTAATCTTGATGTTTTCAACGTTCTTGCAGTCATGGACAACAAACGATCAGTTGTAGTGTTTTTTTCCACAACCCCTGCTAGCAATGTTGTACGAACAAACACTAAATCACGAGATAATTTCCTTGCAAGTGTGGAAAGGGCTGAGGTTAGATTTTTTAATACCATCTCATTTGTTTTAACCTCTTTGATGCATTTAATTCCCAATAATTTAATTGCATCTTTTAGATATTTTTGCTTTAGCAATCTATGTAACAATTGAGCTTGTACTATAAAAGAAATACTTTCAAGATAATTTTAGAGTGTTTGTTTTGCCCCATATCGATTTGTATGATCATGCATCATAGGTCCCATTATTCAATCTTACTTGAGTCCATATTCTCCAAAAAATGTCACCAACGACGATATTGTTGCAACTTCTAATTAATCTTTGTAAATTCACAAGTATGGTAGGATGTTGTAGGTTAGATGTTTACCCTGCATGAAAATACAAAAAATTATGAGATTGTGAACATTCAAATCAATTATACACTCAAGTATTAAATACAATTTTAAGAACATTAAAAATTATTTACTCACTAATCATGGTCTCACGATCAATGTTGCCCACCTTTTGTTCCACATTTGTCATTTCCTCATCACCTCCATGTTCTTCATTTATTTCATCAACGTGTTCCTCAAAATTTTGCATTCCTTCATCACCGTCATGTGCCTCCACATTTTGCATTTCTTCGTCACTTCCATGTGCCTCCACATTTCTTTCCAATGCTCTTTTTTCTCTTAACTTTCTCACGTTTTTACGTTTTCTTTGTTTTCCTATCTCTCCATCAGTTCTGGTGTGATCATGTTTTGCTGTACTATTATTTTGGTTTCTCATGATGAAAGAATTCAAAACGTAAACTCCAATGCCAAAAACCTGAAATCATACTAATATGTTGGATATAAAATTGTACAATTAATGATACCAATTACAATATGACATGAAAGCATAGCCAAATTCACAATATTTCTCTTTGTAAAAATAAGAGTAATATGCTAAAACCAAATTCACCATGTCCCTTATATAACAAAATGTAATATGACAAAACATAATATGCAATGTCTTGCTTAAAAAAAATGCCAAAAACCAAATTTGCTTTTATTCTTAAAAAACAATATCAATATGTTATAACTAATTTTACAATTAAAAAAAACCATTAATATGCCAAAACATCCATAACCACAAAAAAACTTAAAACCATAAAACATCCATAAGGTTCCAAAAAAAAGTACCTTGTAACTATCTGAACTGTAATATCCGCACTGTAAATATCCGTAGTATAAATATCCGAACTGTAAATACCCCGAGTTAAATTTTTATGGAATTATACTTTTGGGCAAGAGTGTGTGTGTGTGTATATATATATCGGTCGATAAATTTTAGAATCTTGTCGAGAATATTGGGAATTTAATATGTCGACCCCTAAAAGATTCTCAGGGCTTTAAGTAATAAAACTCTCCAGAGCGTTGTTTAATTCTTTCGGCCGAGAGTATAACCCACCTCTTGGGTGATTATTTTCTTTAACCCTGGGTTACTTTTTGGGCTAAATATTTCTTTTCCGATACATCAATATGATTCTCGACCGAGAATTTTTCTCGGTTGAGAGTTTCTATTCAATGAATACATCAACTATTTCTGCAATTTTCTAAAATTTGTCACTTTCTCATTATGGAAACACTGCAAAATATAAGAATTACTTGTCAGAGTTTATACCAATAGATTCATCATTGAATCTACTTTATCATAGTATAATAATTTGTGGATTTCATTAAGGATTTCTAGTATTTTACAATTTTTTTTCTAAATAGATCATTACAAATTCAGTGAGCTAAAAATAGTCACAATGAAAATTCAAGATCGTCACAATGATAGCAAAACAAAAATTTAAAAACGCACAAAATGTTCCTTGCACTGTCCTCTTCAAAACGGTAGTTTTAGTTTGTATGATAAGAGTCAAATTTGAAAGAAAATGGGACAACATAAACATGTGTCAATAACGCACCATTTTTTAAACATATGTTATTTCAAAAAATAATAAAAACAGTTTATAGGTCTGAAAATCATCAACATGTAGTCCATTCCAAAGTACAATATGTGTATATTATGAATGTGCATTTGGTTTTCGTAAAATGAATAGCCATCTCTAATAAAAATGGAGGGAACACAAGTGACTCATTATCCAAACCTAAACATTTTAAGTATATGTTGTTAGTGCCCTTCAAATTTGTCCTACTATATGTCCACAAAAACATTTCAAAAAAATATGAGTACGAAGCTAATAGAATTCTCTAAAACAATTATTTTTACATCAAGGTGAAATTCCTAAGGGGGATATGAGTTTGAAAGGGTTTAATTGAACATAAAATTTTGCATTTTGTTTGTCAAAAAATAGGCAAAAAGTGTATACCAACTTTGCGTTTTCACCCTAAGACCTTCAAGCTCGGTAGTGGAATCTCTAGGTGTCCTTTTTGCTAGGAAGGTATTGAATGATGAGGCTAGCGAGGAAGGATGGTCATAAGAGGTTGGTGCTTTTGGATGGATTTCCTTTCAAATGATGATTCACAAAATCTACTATGAAATACCATTTCAGTCATGTAGTAAGGGTAAAGAGGTGGTTCAAAGAGGTTAGATCATAGAAGGTGATAGGTTGACAAACAAGGCATCTCCTTATTCCACATTAATTCTATAAATTGGTATTCACAACCATGTGGTGTTTTTGATGTTGAGAAATGTTACGGTTAATAAAATTAGTATTCACAATCTCTCATATTTTGTAAATCGAGAAGAATTAAATATTTCAATGCAGTTAGTAATTGCAACCATTCATGCATTAAAGGCTTTTCTTATGAAATTATGTATAGTGTTCTAATTATGTGAAATGTGTTATTTATGCTTTGTAATTAATGTGATTCTAGTTTTGGAATCTATAAAATATTATATAATTTTGTGTAAATAAACTAAACTTAGAAGAATATTATAAACCCCTTGAAGCTAGAGATTCAAATCACTTATAGTGACTAAGTCATGAATGTGAAACCTCAAGTACATGGAAATTTCATTGAGCTATGAGAACCTAATGATGTTGACCATGGGAGTTTTAGACACATGAGATTGGCTTCAGTACATTGATTCTCTTAATTAATGCAACTCTTTCCTTTATGGCACATAATGCAATAAATCGCATTGCAGATTAAGTTGGGAACCTGTCTTCTCATGTACTAAATTGAATAATACCAAGTAGAGGCATCATTACTTGTTTTCCTAATAGCTTTGATAAGTCACATGAGTGTCAATCAAGTAGATTTTAAATGTATTCATAAAAATTTGAACTACCTAGTTACCTCATTTTGGGTGGAAGCATATGATTGCTCAACCTAGAATTTAATGCACTTAATGAATGTATTAACCATTTAACATTTGAATCCCTTCCATGTAAGGACCAAAATTGAAGGGTATGGTCTTATTTCACTTTGAAGGGTTAGGATATATTCAACCCTTCAATAATGAGATGTTAAATTAAATCATTATTTTCATTTATAACTAATCAAGATTCATTTGGTAAGTAGTCACAACTTCTAGCAGAAAAATCAAGGTTGTATGAAAATGAAATACAATATATACAATGTCCATTGAACATAGAGATCCATAAATAAAAAAGAGGGAGTGAACCTTAAAAATATGTTCATGGATACCAAAACTATTATATTTAATCACTTCAATAACAAACTTCACTCCTTTCCAAGATGAAGCAAATACATACTTATAAAATAAAACAACAAAAAAAATACTTTCATGATGCACGTGCTTGAAAAGTCATTCAACCGCAGGAACAACCCAACCAATATTGAGATCCACTAAGGGAAGGAATCCCTTTATATATGTTTCTAGCCATTCAACTCTGTGAATCAAAGAAGAGAAATACTCGCCTATAGGAAATAATCACTAGCAAAGGTATCTTTTCTCTCTCTAGTGTAGATGTACTCTTATGCAGATTAGTGGTGGACTAGTGGTGCTAGGGAGGATGTGTAATTCCTTTTCTCAAGAAATTCCCTTGGAGTCTAAAGAGGGTATCATAGGGTAGAATTATCCTAAGAAATGGTCGATGGTGATGGTGGAAACAACCTGAAAAAGGGTTCAACTCGATAGTGGAATCAACTTGAGCAAGGGAAAAGAGTTAGTCCAATTTGAACTTGTGATTTTGATAGGAAAATTTCAAGGAACCTCTTTCCCTTGGATCCTAATTCATAGGACAAAGGACTATATTACTCAATCATGATTCTTGCAAACATTGACTGTGATATCAAACTAGAAGACAATTTTTCCTCTTTTGACTTTCAGGGGCCTTTGAGAAGTACATTCATCTATGTTTAAAAATGAATGGAGCCATTCGAGATATATGGATGAAATCTTCTAGTCAAGTATCCATATCAACCATTCACAAAACCAACAAAAGAGGAATTGACCCACTAACTTCCTTAATAGCATAAATATCCATGTCTCACTTCTCATTGACAAATTAAATACTAATCAGAAAATGATCAAGGAACTTTCTCCAACATGAGCCTTGATAATTATGTATGCTCACCTAACTAATCAGCTAACTATGTTGAGTCTCAATTGAAGTTCTAAGCTACATTTTCCTTGGCATGAGCTCCCTCCCCCTATGTGCATGCATAATTTATTGGACAAAAGTAGAATAATCAATATGTATAATAACAAGGTCGAATGATTAGACCTAAAATGGCAGATTACTTGTAGAAAGGTAGTACTCTTAAGGAACGAGGATATTTAAGTTGAAATTAGAATGATGATGCTTGTTGCTAAATACCTTGAAGGGAGAAGGATTAGGGTTCTTATGGATTGGATTGATGAGAAGCCATGAAGAGAGAAAGGACCAAGAATGGTTGTCAATATCTTGAGTAAAAATGAATGCATGGTATTAACAATGATGTGTGAGAAATTCAAATCACAAAGAAGATCCATGGCTTATATATTGAAATTAGTCATGGTATATATCTAGGTAACAATGATAATTATAAGGAGTCTAGAGTATACCAAAAAATAGAAACAACATCCTTAAGCATAAAGGATTCCATATGCATATCCCTTCAACTCCTTTGCATAGCCCCACGTTTTTGGAAACATAGTGCAAAAAATGATAAATTATAATTTTACTATCTTATCATGCAATCCACAATTTAATTATAGATTATGTGGTTGAATTCTCTATTAATACATTATTTATTCACCTTACACATAGATTGGTTGGGATTTGAGAAGGATTAGTTGTCAAGTTACATTAAGTGTTTAAAGCATGTTTCCAAATGATTTCAACTTTGATAGCCTACCAAAACACAATCATCATTAATGCATTTATTTGCTACTAGGCTACTAGCTTTCCACAACATATTGTCAATTAATGCTTTAGTTGTTACCAGGATACCCACTTACTAGAAGTGATTGTCAATTATTGCTTGGCGCTTAGAATTGCAACGTGTGTCATAGGTCATTACTAATTATACCTTGAGGAAAAGAGTGGATATGTATAGAATCATGGCGTTTATGAATCAAATTTGTCGATATAATAAAAATTCTCCATCAAATTTAACCTAGGAGAAAGAGTTATCCAATCACCTTATTTTAAGAAATTTTCTAGTTTGAATCCCTTCATTTTTGACAAGTTTTCTAACAACAAATTGTAACATAGATCTATATCAATAGGGTTTGTAACTTTGAATTCCATGCATCACACACACTCTTTGTAGAGTTTGGTAATCTTGTTTTTCCATTCTCCTTCATTAATATCTTAATGTACAGTCTCATTCAATTCTGATCCAATCTTCGAGACTATCAAACTATCCAAAGTTGATGAGAGCATGAATCCATGGCTAGTAGTGCGACCACCTTAAATTATAAAAAACGTCCCATCCAACAAGTGATAATTTTTGCATACAATAAACTACACATGGATTTGCAAGCATGGTTTTGGAGGATTGGAACTATGAAAGAAGAAAAGGTCGTGCAGTAGAAATTTGAAGGCTTACACAATATCCTGATGGCTGCTGGCCTATAACGATGAAGAAAACTCCCATCTACAAATCCAAGAAAGGGGATGTTATTATCAAAGAAAGATTAATAATGAAAATGCAATGAGCCTATGATCCTAGGAAATGAGAATTTAAGTCTTCTTCCCAAATGCATCAATTCTAGAAAATAACGATTTAACTATTAGATCATATAAATCATATTAACAATAATAGCCTACATATATGCATAATCAGTACTATTTTAATTGTATTCTTTCTTAGAGATCCAAACCATAAAATTATAGTCTTAATAAATTTTATAAGAACAATATAGTCCATTGCAAAGTCACGTCATAACAAAAAAATCAACTATTGTAGTATTGAAACAAATTAATAAACTTTAATAAAGAACTTGTATTTGAATTAAAAATAATTATAAAAACATCTATCTCGAGTTGAAAGTCCATTCATATCTTGTTGTATAGTTTCATTTATTTAACAATTGAATGAGCTTTCACTCTTTACTTTATTAGAGGCTCAAGTTTGTTGCGCAATTTTATCCAGGTATGAATTTAGATCTAAGTTAATTGTATTTGGGTCCATAAATTATCCATGATATTGAAAGTTAAGCTTTGCATTATGGATGTTTTCGTAGTTGAGCATTGAACAAATCGAATCACGAAAGAAGCTACATAAAATGCAACAATAACATTTAAACTTAATTTTAAATCTTTTAAAGTTTCATTGTGATTTAAAATTTGATAAATAATACTAATGGAATGTGTGGAAAACTCACTTTGGATTCTCCCTTTGTAGTTTCCCCATTTACACTTAATTTTAAATGTTTTAAAGTTTCATTGCGATTTAATTTTTGATAAATAATGCTAATAGAATGTGTGACAGACTCACATGGGATTTTTTTTGTTGTTTCCTAAACATTGATCCTCAACAATCTAAAATTTTGATAATAAAATTTGGAGTAACCTCTCAATTGCAAAGTTGCAAAATAATAGTTAATTTCATTATTAAAAAACCCAATACAAAATTAAATTTATTTTCCATGGCAAAAAAAATTGTACCCTTCTATAAAAGTAAAATAGGTTCTAAAGGGAATTAAATACTTCAAATTTGAAGCCTTCTTCCATGTTTATAACTTTGAAAAATCTTTGAAATACCATTGAAACTAATTGTCAAAGTTGCGAAATATGATCTCGAATCATCATATAGTAAAAATCAACATGGTTTCTAAAGTCGAACTTTGAACATCTAACACAAATTAGTTTTTAAAAACACAAAAATTGATGTAAAATTATTGGTAAGGGTCCCTACATCAACACACAAGTTCTAATAAGTATATATATTAAGAAAGTTTTAAAACATAATAAATATATATATAGTAGATAGAAAAAATTTCCAATTTTAATATAATTTCAAATAATTTGTTAAAATTCTTTTGAAAAAAGTTTGTTGTAACTTTATAAAATTTATTTTGTAAATTTTAAGCCAATTGTATTAAAAATAATATAGAAATATTTTATTTATTTAGTTCGAAAATTTTAATTAAAACTAAAGAAAAGTATGATATAAATAGAAAGAAAAAGATTTTTTTCTTCTTTATGTTACAATTCTTTCACTAAAAAGAAAATGAAATCTTATATTGATAGAAAACAAATAAAGTTTATACACTGAGCTTTAAACTGGATAAAAAAAAACAATAAAGGTAAATTCTAAACCCTAAAACCAGGGAAAATAACATAATTTCTTAAGAAATTGAAATTCTTACCTTGAAAGGATTTAATAATGACCCGTTGATGTTCTCAATAACATTTGAATCCTTTACACAAATAAATAATTTTTTTTTCCTTTACAAAACATAAAGTTTGAGGTTACGTTACTCACAAAATGGAAAGTTAATGCATCCCAGGCTACGAGGCATAAATATTCAAAATTAGAGGTCATATTCTTATCCCTCGTATCAAAAAACTATTTAATGTAATAGCCTTTAAAAGCAGAGATAAAATGAATAATTCTAGTTATAGGATCATGATGATTAACCTTGTTTTAAAGGTATATAGTATTATTATTGAAAAGAGGATAAGCATGCAATTCGAAAACCATGGAAAAATATCTAAAGGCTAGGTTTATACTTAGAATTTAGTATTCAGCTCTAGTATTCAGCTATAGACCATCTTGTTACACTTAGGATCACTTGTTACACTTAAGATCATTGCAGAGTAGTGTCCAATAATAAAACCAATCTCATGCATTGTTTCTTTGTGTTTAGAAAATAATTTCACACAATTTCTTGAACTAATTACGATAAGGTTGTACAAGAACATTCTCACAAAGTTTAGGAACATAGGATACTTCGAAGACATTAAATGTAATATAGGAGTTAAGCAAGGTTTTCCCTTATCTCCTAGCCCATTTGGCATAAATAACAACAAGTTAGAGGATTGTTTGGACGAAGGTGGGTCATTGTTTCTCTAGCTGGTATAGTCATAGTCTTCTTCCTTACATTGATGATATTGTTCTTATGGTCAAAGTTCTTATGATCTCAACAAGCAACTAAATTTTTTCAAAAAAAAATTCTCTAGTACATGTATAATTGTTAACAGTGACAAAATAAAGGTTATGATAATCAAATATGAAAACACCACTTGTATTCATTTTGCATATGACAATAAGAATCAATAGGAAGTGACTTTATACAAATATCCTCGAATAGATTTTGATCACAAATTTAACTACAACTATGACATTAAGAAAATAAAAAATGGATGGCAAAAAACTTATTATGGACTAGAAAATAGTTGTAAATAAGCACACCTATGGCTTTGATATAAAAAGAATTTACCTTTTTTCAGACTCTTGTCAAGTCTCATGTTAATTTTTATAGTTGTGAGGTTTGGGGTTGCAATGGATTTATAACTTATAATCTCAAAATTAAAGACAATACGTGATATCCTATCCTTTTCATAAAAACGAGCCTTTCCTTAATGGAGAGCATACAATGACTACATACCTAATGTACAAAAACACTATATACAACATAGAAGACAATGGGTTTCTTAATATTGCTTCAAACCATAGTAGCATAATTTGGTTGTATTGGACTTTCCTCTTCGGAAATTAAGAGGAAATTAAAAAATAGCATAGCGGAATATTCAGCATAATACGGATAAGGTAACTATATTTTTTGTACAAATTTCAAGATAAGAATTTTTTAAATTTTATTGTTGTGTTTGTAATTTTCCCTATTGTGTAACTGCATAATTTGTTTAGTGTTAGTTTTACATTTTAAAAGTCTAAAGCTTTAAAAATTATAATATATATTTTGTTTTATATTTTAGTTTTAAATAGATCACATATTTGATTAGTTTGTATATTAGATTTATTTTATAATATAAATATAAAGTTTAGTGAATAGTTATAATATTAGATATTAGTTATTATAATATTTTTTGGAATATATTATTAGAAATTGGTTTTATTGTTTTATAATTTAATTTTGGCATTTTAATTTTTTCATATTTATATATNGTTTCTTGGAGACTATATGTTTTCTTTGCTTATTTTTGTGCTGGGAAGTATAAAATATAGACTGTTTTTGACAAGCAAAATGGCCCATGAGGCATTTTTCTAGTCAAATTCCAATACTACATGAACATATTGAATGGCTTATGTATATTTTAAAATTTTCCAAAGTTTAAAAGATAGGTTATTTAAATAACTAAGCAACCTACTCTCGTATTTTTTGGTTCTAGATTTTTTAGTTGTATTGATATTAGAATCTTGAATTATGCTACTATGCTTCAAACTCCACTCAAAACTTATTGGGTTAAAAGAATGTGTCCATCTTTATGACACAAACGGATAAAAAGTGTCAAAATATTTGTAATACAATCCCAATATTCCTAACTTTTTAACTCATTAAGACTATCTATAAATATTTATAATGTTTAATAAACAATTTTTACCTTTCCCAAAGCTAGTACACCAAAATTGATCACACAAACATTAATAACTATCAACATTATTATTCACATATAATCTAATAACCCTAGAATAAATACTAACATTTTTTTTATGAATATAACTAAATTATCATATTTTCTTGTTAAATCTTAAATTAAAAAATATTGATATAAACCAATAATATCATCTCCAACAACTACTTTGATGGAGTTGCTTGTCTTCAATGTTGGAAGATTTGTGGACAACAAAATCCAAAAGGAATCTATTTTAACTAGAAAAACAAAATTGAAAATCTAACCATTCATAGCAAAATTGAGAATAATATCATTTCCAACTATTTCAATGTAATTTCTTGTTTCGAAATATTTAGAAATGCATAATATTGTCATATCCAGCTACTTCATCTCATTCCTAGTTTCCTATCTGAAAAGAGTGGCCTAAGATTTATGTGCAATCAGACTCCAAATCGTATTCTATTTTTAGCAATAATAAAAGACTCAGGAGTCAGACCTAAAAACAAATGTATTTGCAAATCAATATCTGCACGTGGACGGCGGTTGGCAGTGAGCAATCAGTAAAGAACTTCAATGACTCAATGAGTGACTTCTGAAGAAAATATGGAAATATCGTGGAACATTGATTCAAAAATCTCTTTGACTTTCCCAGTAAGTCTTTCAGAGGTTGAATCTATATGGGTCAAGCCTTTTTTTTTGTAAATCAAAGCATTGTATTACTGCAGAAAACCCCCTTTACACAGTGAGACGCAAAACTGGGCTACAACGGCCCAATCCCTCCCGAACCATGCCTCTACGACACCAATTTAGACCATAAACCTTCCCAACCCAAAAAAGGGAGATCCCTGACTATGCAAGGTTCAATCCCGAAGATACATATATTGCCGTAGAAGCCCATCCTAAATAAATCTATCTGAAACTGACAACCTAACATATAAATAGACGAGAAAGAGCCTGAACACAAACAACCATAGAAACACTGAGGCGTGACCTGCCACCCGAGGCTAGAGTAGGGGTCGTGCCACAGGAATCCTGAATGATGCACCGAAGGGCTTCCCCTCTGCTGGGGTAAGACGCTAACACCATCTTGGAGATGAGCATCCACCCGACGGTTGAGGACACCAACCGCAGGCTGATCCAAATCTAGGCTAAACAGAGAAATTCCAGCACACGCATCAATCTGGTCCACTTTGAGATGCCTTAGCTTGCAATCTGTACTGAGGGATTCAATATTTTGACTCATGGACTGACATTCATCATTGTGCTCCTTCCATGCTCTAGATGGATCCAAGTCTCCTTCCCTCTTTTCCATTACCTCCTCAACTTTTGCTTCCAAATTTATGGCTGCATGAGTTACCAAGTTCATTAAGACCCAATATAGCATGACGAGGTGGTCATGGGCCGAGGCCCTCCCCACCATTGAGCCCAAGTCAGTGATCCATCCTTCAACATTTTCCCACACCATCTCAATGGGCATCATCGAAAATTGCTCCCACAAGGCTTCCTCAATTCCTTCCGTAGCTTGGCGCGCCAATAATAGGATCCGGTCCTTAAAAAATTTAGCTGCTCCCTGAGCATCCAGCTAAGCCCTAGTGGTCATTCCCTTGCCACCTCGGGTCTTGAGATTCCCCTTGTCTCAGCGCTTAGTTTCCACACTGCTCGCACTCGCCTTCCCAAGACCAGCCCTTTGCGGGGCCATTTTTCGCCTCCCTCTTCCCCTCCTTGCACACTTACAATTCAAATCTCTCAGACTGCCAACCTTTTGATAGCTGCTCAACCTGATGCTCTCGGCCCTAAATGCATAGATGAGAATCCCAACACTCACCCTAAGATTAAATAGCTGGAGGAGAATGGCCATGATAACGGTTCTGTACGAGTTTCTGATCTCACATATCCTACAATAGCACTCCTCTGTACTTGGCACGATGTGCAACATCATTCCCATTGTCATTTCTGGATCACTATCATGCGAATAACCTATCCTGTCACTCCTATAAAGCCTACCGAAGTACTCCGGATTAATGCTTGGAGGGACGTCCCATATTACCATAATCTTGAGCTGCATGTCTACGCATGTTGCTTGGCCAAATCCCCGGTCACCTCATTATGCCTCCTATCCTCATCTTGATCCTTCGTCAGGGCTACTATCACTTGTCCTCTCCTGCTTACATCAAGAGTTGCGAGCTATCAACATTTGAGCAGCCACTATTCTGCCTTGAAGTCCTCCATCCTACCCGATTTGCGGGCCCCAATAACTTCAGTTCCAATGCTTTCTAGTAGATCGACAATCTTGTTCGCCTCCCGTCCCACGTGGTGAAAGGACAAGGCTGGGTGGGATAGAATGAGGCCATGAAGAACCTCCAGTATGCTAGAAAGGCGCTAGCTTGGTGACACCTTTTTCATTGATCGACCATGGCTCAGTTGCTTGGCCATCTGCACCAGGATGAGAGAGTCGCCTTCCACCATTGCAGGCAGCCAGCCATTCCTAACAACAACCTTAACCCCCTGGAGCATGCCTTCCAATTCTGCCAAGCTATTGGTATCTTCCCCGATCAACCCAAAGAAGATATGGAGGATTTCTCCCTCTGTATTTCTACAAGCTCCCCCAAAGCCTACCATTCTAGGATTGCCCCTGGCCGCACCATCAAAATTTAGCTTAAAGACCAGCCGATGGGGGGGGGTGGGGGGGAGCCACGCTTTGGGACTAGAGATGTCGCAAGTCTTTATCCTCTCACAAAAGCCATCCAAAGTGGCCTTGTTCAATCCCCACTCCTCCGTTATTCTCTTTTCTGACACTGGAAACTCTTTGTCATCCTTGCTCCACTGCATGCTGTGAATGGTCTCCAGGACGCTCGAAGTCAGGGTTTTCCAGACAACTTCTGAGGAATTAGGCTTGTAGCGGAAGATCCTGCCATTGCGCTCCTTCCAGATGACCCACATGATGCTTCCAGGAAAATATTGCCATAAGGTGCGTAGAATATTATTTTTGAAATTCTTTGGGCGCCAGTGTTTTAGGGTTTTACCCAAATCTCCTCTACTTCTGTTACTTCTGTGGAATAATTGAGCTCCTCTATCCCAAAGGTCTGAGGTGAATGAGCAAGAGTCGAGCAGATGATTCATGCTCTCCTCCTGACATAAACATAGGACACATTGAGATAGGCCTTGAATCCCCCTCCATTGTAAATTCCCCCCCGTTAGAATTCTACGTCTAACCACTAACCAATAGAAGGTGGCCACTTTTGGCCAAGGGTTGGTTTGCCAAATTTCCCCCCAGATCTCCTCTTCCTCCTCTTCGATTTGAATTATAATATTGTAGGCTTCCTTTATGCTAAAGGTTCCTCTTTGAGAATAGCCCCAACGAAGGATATCATCCCCTTCCTTAAGTAGGATACAACGCTCCTGAAGCACCCCCATAAAGGCTCTGATATCTTCCTCCAGGACATCTGCATCTCCTCTAACTGGGGCTGCCCATTGGCGTTGGTCATCCTGGGCTGCCATCTCCCAATATTGATTTAATTCTATTATGCCTTCCTCCAGACCTTTGGCTCTAATGTGCTTCCATCGAGGATCATTCCCAAGCTTGGGTATCGGATTCCATGAATCATCCCAAAAATGGGTTAAGTTCCCTGCTTTAATCTCCTAAAATTTGTGCTCTTGAATCATTTGACGTCCCACAAGTGCCTTTTTCCAAATGGGAGAACTTTGCGGGGATGGGTTGTATCTTATCAGCTAGGACTTATGTCTATCTCTCGCATATTTTATGTGCCATATTTTCGCCCATGGTTCCTATGAATATTTGCACCACTGCCACCATATCTTAGCTCCCTGAATTTCTCCCTTGATTTTGGGGTCTTGAAGGCTAAGGCCTCCTCTCTCTTTGGGTCTATAGACCTGCTCCTAGCTGACCAGCATGAATTTGGCCTTAGCTTCCCTCCCTTCCCACAAGAATTTCCTTTGAATGCTTTGTATCTCCCGAAGGATAGACTTGGGAGCCGAGAGGATAGAAAAAAGATACACAAGCATGGCCTGGAGGACCGACTTAACAAGGACCAATCTGCCTGAAAGATTTAGGGGTTTAAGAGTCCAACTTGCCAATCTAGCTTTAATCCTATTTAGAAGATCTTGCCATGACACTTTTCGAATGGTTCCCTCCCCGAGCGGAACCCCCAAGTATTTGGAAGGCATGGTTCCCTTGGGGAAACCTAGAATCCTACCAATATTTCTCTGAGTGATCAAGGGAGTGTTAAAGAAAAATACTTGAGACTTGTCTGCATTGACAGCTAGACCCGACGCCTTAGTGAAGAGCGTTAGACACGATTTGAAGGCACAAGACTCTTGGACTGAAGGGTTCCCCATTAGCATCGTGTCATCCATGAACTGTAGATGAGTCTATTTTTCCATATCTTCATGAACCACCAGACCCCTGATCCTACCAGCTTCTGCCTGTGCTTGGAGAAGCCTGCTTAACCCTTCAGCAGCCAGAACGAAGAGGAACGGGGAGAGTGGATCCCCCTGCTGAATGCCCCTTGAGGGGGAGAATAATCTTGTCAGAGAGTCATTCAAAAGAATAGAATAAAAGGGAGAGTAGACCAAGGCCATCACCCATTCTACTCATTCTGGGCTGAAGCCATGAGCCTTCAAAATTGCCTCCAGATAATTCCAGCTCAGCTTGTCGTAAGCCTTGGCTATGTCCAGTTTGATGAGCATACCAGGGATCCTAGTGCCTTTTAGAGAGCGAGTAACCTCATAGACTGCAATGATGTCGTCCATGATCTGTATTCTTTCCACAAAACCCGACCGCTCTAGACTTATCGGCCCAGGGAGGAGAGGCTTTAGACAATTTGCAATCACTTTTGTAACTATCTTGTAGATCACATTGCAGAGAGCTATTGGCCTGAATTTATCTAGCAAATCTACCCCTTCTCCTTTGGGGTTTAAAGCAAGGAAGGTCACATTGAAGGCCTTAAGCACCCCTCGCTTACTCCTAGATTCCTCCATGATGGTCCAGACTTCCTCTTTGATCATGTCTCGGAAAAATGAAAGAAGTTAGTGGTGAATCCATCTGGGCATGGGGCCTTCCCCTGGGCTATCTGGCTCAAAGCTTCTTCCACCTCCTGCAAGGAAATGAGTTTGTTCAAATTCGCATTATCCTCCCTAGACATGACTTTGGGGATCAGGGCAGTGATCTGAGCTATATCCTGCTCCCTTGAGAAATTATCCTCAATCATTATGTCTTTGAAGTAACTCTATAGTTCCTCCTCGACCTCTTCCCTAGTTTCCACCTGGGTCCTATCATCCCACTTGATTCTGTGGATATTCGTGCCTAGTTTGTTATGAACCACCAAGTTATGGAAGAATTCAGTATTCTTCTCTCCTTCCTGCAGCCATTTGACTCGAGATTTTTGCTTCTAGAAAATCTCCTCCTTTTTCTCCTTGGCCTCCAGCTATGTGAGGAGATATTTTTCTTTTTCTTTCATCCCCATGTCCCATCCCAGGTTCATCCCTTTTTTTTGGAGAAGGTCAATGTCTTGGATGAGCCTTTTCTTGTCAAAAACAATGTTGCCAAAGTCCGCCTTGTTCCACATGCAGATCCTAGCTTTGAGAGCCTTGAGTTTCTGTTGAAAGTTGTACGTTCTAGTACCTCCTGTGATATCCAGCTCCTGCCACCATTGGTGAACCAGAACTTTAAATTCCTTTTGTTCCAACCAAAACTTCCCAAAGCGAAAAGGCTTAGGCAGGAAGGTATTCCCAGACTCCCAGTTGAGGCAAATTGGCCAGTGATCCGAGCCAGCAGCTGGGAGGACAATTGTCTAGATCTCTCATGAACCCCTCGTGATAACTTCTGATACCAGGAATATATCTAGCCTAGAGGCAACAAGGTGGTCCTGTCCCCTCATGTTGTTCCATGTGAACCAACCATCTCTGGTCTCTAGGTCTACTAGGGAGCTCTAGGCTAGAATCTCCCTAAATTCCTCCTGGAACTTGTCCAGTACTCTTCTCCCCCCTTTCTTTTCCCTGAGGGAAGATATTAAGTTAAAATATCCTCCTACTATCCATATCCCTTCCTTCACCGGGGATTCCACCCACCAAATGTGATGGATAAAAGCCTGCTTATGGGGGAAAGCGCTAGGATCATAAATATTGGCAATCGTCCTTGTCATGCCATCATCTAAAATCTTAAAATCCACCATCAAGGAGAAGTGACTGGCACGCTAGTATGAGAGGTCTATAAGCTTCGGCTGCCAAAGGATGGCGATCCCCCCCCCCCACCATACCCTCAGCATTCGTTTCCATTACGCTACTTCCATTCCATATTCTTTGGCTGAGCCTCAGTAAGGAATTGAAGCTACATTTGGTTTCTTGCAAAGAAAACAGATCTGGTTTTTCCTATTTCATTTTCCTAGCTAGGGTCCTGATCTTCCTTGGGTGATTACACCCCCTAATATTCCATGAAATGATCTTCATTGGGTAGCTTTACTTACTTCAGAGAAGGCCTCCCGGATCGTCGGGTACTGGCCTGATTCAATCAGCTTGACTCCTATTTCTGCTTGTTCAACTTCCTTCCTCTTTTATGTTCTTCCTCTAGGGATTTCCTCTTACTTCCTTTCTAGGGTTCCACACATAGCCCCAACTCCTGACGTGCTTTGGAGATGATGATAGCTTTCTAAAGAAGTTTGATCTACTGCCTAGGGACATAACCCTTTCCTGCCTTGTCGCATTCCTTCTCTATCGCATCTAGATCTAGGTCTCCCAGCTCCATTTCTTCTGCCTTGTCTTCAACCATGATATCCTGCATACTGTTGTCTTTAGTTTCCTCCCCCACTTCCTCTGACTGGATTTCCTGATTTTTATTTCTGTCCTCTGTTTCCTCCATACCTACCCCCTCTTGCTCTAGAACTTGGAAGGGATTATTTCTCTCCATATGTTTTTTCGATAGATTTTTCCAATTTCGCTGGCCCCCACTATTTTTGCCTCTTCTTTGGCTCTTTACCTGGGTGAAACCCTCACTGGATTGTTTCTCTCCTTCACGATTTGGGGCTACCACTTCCTGAGACCCTTTTGGGCAATTCCTTCCAAAATGCCCATACTCATGGTAGAGCCAGCAGTGAAAAGGAAATTGCTCATATTCTATCAACTAGATCCACTCCTCATCATCCCAGTTCAGGCTAACAACCTCCGGGAGATCCTTCGAAAGATCCATGTAAACACATATGCGTGTGAAGGTTGTTTACCTCTGGATCTGAGTTTGCTCGACTACCTTCACAAATTCGCCTATCAAGTTGCCAATGTCTCGAAGGATTTCCAAGTCCCAATACTCCCCTAGGAGCCCTACCAATTTGATCCAAACCGGGGCAACCGTTAGATCCTCCGTTTTTGGGTTGAAGCGTTCTCGCTAGGGGCGGAGGAAAAGACCAGCAGAAAAAAAGATATATGGCCCCCCTTCTAGGATTCTATCCTGATCCTCCTGATTAAAGAAGATTATGGTGAAGAAACCTTTTGCTCCTAGCTAAAGATCATAGTGGCCTTTCGGCTTCCACGTGCTCTGGATCCATCATACCAGATCCTTCCCCTTTGGCCATACACCCACAAATTTTTCGATTAGGGCTTTTTCTTTCCATGACTCAATCTTTCCACGGATCAAGTCTGATCAGATCTGGACTGTCGGGATCGATTGAGCCCTTGGGAGGCATCACCCTAGACCCGACTTCCTCCCCTTGCGATGCACGTCCCTCTCTACGCTCAGCTCATTATTGCCTCCACCGGGCCCTTCACAGGAATGACCTCGGATTGAAATGGCTTCCATGGAACTTGGGGGGTTTGCATCCCCCATTCTCCGCCAAAACCCGCTCAGAGCGTCTCCCCAAAACTCACCATCAATTCCCCTTCAAACTCAAAAAGGTATATGGGTCAAGCCTTACTCAGAAAGTAAAAGAGCTGTTTTAATCAATGTTCCATTATATATCCATAGAAATACTTATTGGGAATCACTAGGCATTTCAAAAGTGAGATAAAATCAAGGCTGGATCATGTTTTACAGGTCTGTGACCGTTGTCTGATCATCCTTGTTATTTAGGCTTTGAATGTACATTACTTGTTTCCTAGTCTATTGCTATTGTGTTGAAGGGTCATCCAAGGAGCTTTTTATCTGCAATAGATTTGTTGGGCTGAGTGAGCGGTTGGGAAAAACCAGCAAATGAAGATCTGTATTCGTGGATAAAACCTAGATCCTCTCCATCAAGTGAGTTAGCTAAGCTCACTTTTTAGGCTACTTATAATGAAAGATTACAACTTGATTTATAAGGTTAGTTGCATGCAAATACAACTAGGAAGAAACAACTAGCTACCAAAACCATGTGTCTAAACCACTTAACATCCTTGCTGATTCTTACATCAAGGCTAACCCTAATAATCCCCCCTTTAAGCTTGACTTGGGGAATTGCTACAGATCTAAACCCCCCCAAAATAACTAGGGTACTCAACAATCTCATTTACATGTAGATTACACATTGTCATCTCCATTTGTTTTAAGTGTTGTTATTACATCCAGAATTCTTCTTGGATAATCATTTCTCCTTTTAACTCTTATTTCTCTTGGCATGGCGTTCTTTTCAGGTGTTGGTATTCAGGTGTTGTAACTAGGAGTTCACTAAGAATCCTTTTCACTTAAGTGGTTCATCAATACATTAGATTCTTCTTTGAGCATAACATTGTCTCAATGCTTAGATCAAACCATCTCACATTCCCCCTTTAATAGAGGACTCAAAAACCTACCTCTTTGATTTCACATCAAGCTAGGCTAAGAGTACTCCTGCCACCCTAGTACCTACACAAGTGGTTCATTCCACAACTTTATGCAACATGCTTTCTATGAGCATAAAAAAATATACATTTTACTTTTAACACCAAAAAAATCAAAACTGACCAATAACTAAAATTATTATTATTAAGATTTCAATAATTTCAAATCAAATAAAAAACATTCCATACTTTTCACACCACCATAAACCATAAAGATACACGTACATATGTGAAGATAACTTTTATTTCAATACACCCCCTTTTGAAAAAACCTACGTGTAATTTTCCACCGGATTTGGTGTTTCCTTTCACACGTGGTCTGCAAATTCAAGAGTTAAAGTTCTCCATGAAGTCAGGCTCTCGAAACGGTGCCAAATCAATGTTTTACCTTCAGGTAGCTCGGCTTCGTCCACTGCAAACCAGCTTTATATATCCAGATCTGATGTGAAATACTGTGGTTTTTCTGAGTCCTGCTACAATTAACCACCACAGAAGTCTTGCTATAAAAAGTAAATTTATTTTGTCATTTTATATATTAAATAAAAGAAAGTAAATTTATATATTTTACTATTTACTTTATGAATTAAAAAACTTATAAACTCATTGGAACCAATCTGTCCTTTCCTGTACATTTGGGAAACTACAAGTATCCAATACTTGTACCTATGTTCCTTAAATTTCCGCTTTAAAAACTTATACAATATAGAAAAATTACAACACTATTTACAATTCTTTACAACACTATTTAGAATTCTTTACATGCAAATACAACTAACAAAAAAGCCACCAACTACCAAAACCACTTACATCTTTATTTATTCCAAAATCAAAACTAACCTTAACACTATTAAATAAAAAATTATGATAACCCACCTCTATCCATTTGAGAAGGCCATTTTGTCCATTTGTGTGACAACTCTCTGTGGTCAGCAGACAGGGTGCTTATGATCATTTGGCCGAGACCGAAATTGACAACAGTTTGTTTGCATCGACAAGACCAGCACGATTGCCAAAGGAGAGATTTATTTTTGGATTTTACTACTCACCTTTCATCAAACTGTTCATAAAGAAGTTATCCTCTCGTATAGGAAACAATGACTTTTGCCATCAACGCTAGTGACATTTACTTAAAAATTAAACTATTTTGGAAATGTTGTGTTTTGGATGATGGGTCTATTTGGGGTATTACTTTTGGATTGGAATTAAATGGTGGCATAAGGTGCTTAAAAATTATCTTAGATTCTTTGAAAGGATAGTTATGGAATTGGGAAATTCATTAAGTGGAGGAAGTTAAAGGCTTGTTATTTATTTTTGCCAAGGCCAAAATCATGTGTCCTCATAGGAGGTGGTTAGTAGAATTATTTTTATTTTTTTTTGACTTTATTAGACATAAATTTACTGAAACTATAAATGAATCTAGAACATCAAGAAATATTTCTAGGAGTTTAAATACTACTTATATTACACTCATTCCAAAGAGAGGCAAGCATAAGTCTTTCAAAGACTATAGGACCATGTCTCTTTGTAATCTCATTGACAAAGTTATTTCCAGGAAGATAGGTTAAATCCTACTATGGTAAGATCTATTTGGAGCAGTCTGGTTTTCTACCTAATAGGAATTGCGCAAGAATTCCTGTACTCAATTAAAAAAAAAAGTTGCAAGATTTTGTACTTAAATTGGAATTGAACAAGGGAGATGATCTCATGTGTAACGTCCTCGACCCTCCGACCGACGAAGAGGATGCTACCATAATACTATATACCTGGGCTACTATCCCCATGAACATACAATAAAAATTGAAATGCTTTGAACTAAAACATGCATACATTATTACCATACAATGGAAGCAAAACCATACATTCAAGCAAACAACACATTTTAACATGTTCATCGTAATTCATATAAACAATACAGTTGCATGGGTAAGTTCACAAGAATACTCATCTTTGAATGAAACTTCCTGCAACCAGCTATGCCACTGCAACATTCCACCCAACCATAGGTTAGTGTGCTCCTTAATCTTTCAGCAACACCGCCACCCCCGAAGTAGGCATGATTCCCCCAAGGAAAAGGAAACTAAGCAGGCTCACACATAGCCAAAGATATGTCAAAATTTAGTCAAGCCAACACAGTTGGGTTTATCCAACCAAGAGTACACAACAACACATAACCAAGCCAACAAGTTGGGTTTATCAGGTTATCAAGAGATGGAAGCACTGTCTGCTCATATAGTGGGCTCACTGAAGAGCTAAGGATGCCTACACCAGAACTAGCTTGACTCCTAAGACATCTACACACACCCAACACAAGGAATCATTGCCTTCTCTGCTGCACAGTCCCTCAGGCCATGACTTCCCTTCCAGTGCTATTCAGAGGGTGAAGAGAAAAGAGCCAACCCTCTAGCTCTATCTATGAGGCTCCGGAAAAACACTAGGTTTGTCAAGCAGACTCTTTTCCACTCCTACACAATCCAAAGACCAATCCACTGTGCACACACAGCAAAAAAACCATTCATGGCTCTGGGGTTTAAAAGAAAACACCACAGAACATAACTGAAATGACAATTTGGGTAATACACAGCTGAGACTGAGCAATTCGAATCCAGAGTCGTTCTTGGCCCTATCATGGCCAAAACGACTCAACAGTAACCCACAACAAACCAAAATTCATGGGGAAACTAGCAGCAATTTCTCAGTTGCATGAGGAAAGGAATGCAACCTGCGTGAAGGTGAATTCACATGCCCAGACCCAAAATCGTGAATGAGAACTACACACAGCAAAATCATGAGGGTGAGGTGGCTCTCCCAGTTCTCTGCGTGAGGAAAAATCCCAAAACCTATGCGTGAGGGGAAAAAATAGCCGTCTCTGCGTGAGAGTCGGAAAAATGGAAGAATAATGGGGTCATGGTCTCTTCCTTCCCACATGAGCGTGAATGAGCTCCCTGGTGGAGTTTGTGTGTGGGAAAGGACTAATAGTCCTGCCACACACCACTGTCCATGCAATAGCTACCCCAACTAACATCAGAGGATTTAATTTGGTAGTTGACTGATTGATGGGTTCCCCTATTGACATCTGGCTTTTCCCTATTGGCCCCAAAGGTTAAATAACTTCCCTCCCTATCCTTAGGAAAATCATGCCATTTTTCATTATGGTTGCATTAACATAGCTAGTTGTGGGTACTTTTAATTAAAATGCATGTTTACATGATGCCAAAATTAATATGTGCCGGATAGCATGATATACCATCGGCAATGATTTTAATCGTTGCAACATAAAACAATTAAATCGATGGTGGGGCTTTTGCCTTTAGCTCCACACCCCGATTAATTACAATATGTACATCATATACATTTTAATGCAAATGGGGTCAAAACCGGGGTGTTACATTCCCCTCCCCCTTCAATAGCACTGTCCTCAGTGCTTTACAAAATTGAACAAAATGCTACACTAGTACCACCTTAGTGTTCCATAGAATTGAACAAAAAAGGATGTACCAATCGCATGGCATCCTCCATCTCCCACGTAGCCTCTTCGGGACCGTAGTGCTCCCATTGCACCTTTACCTGCCCTATGGATCGGTTCCGGAGCATTGTGACCTTCCTGTCGAGGATGCACATTGGCTCGATTTGGAACTCTCCCTTGGGTTCCACCTAAATCACATCCCAATTTATCACATGGTTAGGATCATGTACATATTTCTTAAGAAAAGAAACATGAAAAAAATTATGAGCTCTAGTGCTAGCAAGCAATGCAAGTTTATATGCAACTGGTCCTATTCTTTCAAGCACTTCAAACGACCCACAATATCTTGGAGATAGCTTGGCACAACTTCCAAGCTTCAAGGAACTCTTCTTTTCCCTCACTCTAAGGTAAACATGATCCCCAACACTGAACTCTCTGTTCACCCTATGCTTATCTGCATAGCTTTTCTGTCTGTCCTAGGCTGCTTTCAGATTCTGCTTGATCTTTACAACCTCTTTCTCCATCTCCTTGAGCAATTCCAGACTAAGCACAACCCTGTTCATTGGATTATCCCAAGTCACTGGTTTCCTACACCTTTTTCCATACAAAGCTTCATACGGACTCATCCCCAAGGATGCCTGTTGTCCATTATTATAAGCAAACTCTACCAAGTGTAAATAATCTTCCCACTTAGTTGGTTTATCCATCACATACATGCGAAGCATGTCCTCAAGCACTTGATTAACTCTCTTTGTCTGTCCATCAATCTGAGGATGGTATGCGGTGTTGAAGTTCAACTTTGTACCCAAATCTGCAAACAACCCCTTCCGAAAATTGGAAGTGAACTTGACATCTCTATCGAAGACTATTGCCTTAGGAAATCCATGCAATTTGAAAATATCCTTCATGAAGATATTTTCAATGTCATCAGTTGTATGCGTAGACCTAACAAGTATAAAATGTGCTACCTTTGTCAACTTGTCCACCACAACCATCATGGTATCATGTTGTCTCCAAATCATTGGCAATCCTGTAATAAAATCCATGGAAATAACTTCCCATTTCCATTCTGGAACCGGCAAAGGCTGCAACAAACCTATTGGGTGTTGATGCTCAACCTTTACTCACTGACATTTCATTCACCTTGAAATATATTCATCCATGTCCTTTTTTATTCCTGGCCAAAAGTACTGGTTTATGGCTGTAGCAATTGTCTTATGATATCTTGGTTGACCAAAATATGGAGCTTGATGGATCTCATCCATAATAACTCTTCTCAACTCTGCCACATTTGGAATATAAATTCTTCTTTTATAAGTAAGAAGTCCATGTTCTTCCAGCTTATATTTCTCATACCTCTTTTCAAGACTTTGCTACTACAATTTGTCTTTTACCTGCTCATACAATTCATCTCCAGCAGTATGATTAACAATATGCTGTCTCAAATCTAATTGGAAAATACTAAGAGATGCCAGATGCATTTCCTGCACCTTCCTGCTAAGCACATCAACTACCTTATTCTCTTTTCCCTTTATGTGCTTGATTTCAAAATCAAACTCACATAAAAACTCTAGCCATCTCGCTTGCCTAGCATTTAGTGTAGGATGATCAAACAAATACTTTAGACGACAATGGTCTGTCCTTAGATCAAATCTTTTACCCATCAAGTAATGCCTCCATAGCTTGAGAGCATGTACTATGGCTGCAAGCTCTAGATCATGAATGGCGTAGTTCTTCTCATGCTCCCTCAACTTTCTTGACTCGTGACATATCACGTGATTGTCTTGCATAAGGACTCCTCCAAGCCCTTGTCCGCATGCATTGGTACACACTACAAAATATTTCTCTGGGTCTACCACTTTTAATACTGGTGCACTGGTGAGAATATTCTTCAACTGCTAGGAGCTTCCTTCACACCTTGATATCCATTCAAACTTTATCCCCTTCTTTTGCAAGGAAGTGATGTCATGTGCAACTTTGGAGAATCCTTCAATGAATCTCCTATAGTATCCTGCAAGTCCCATAAAAGATCTTACATCTGTCACATTTCTTGGAGTAGGCAAATTCATAATGGTTTCAACCTTCTCAGGGTCCACAAATATACCCTCTTCTGAGATAATGTGACCCAAATACTAAATTCTATCTCTATATAAGTCACACTTGATTATCTTTGCATACAGCTGATGCTCCCTGAGCAATTGCAATGTCAATCTAAAATGCTCTTCATGCTCTTCCTCATTCTTAGAATAAATAAGAATGTCATCAAGGAAAAAAAGAACAAACTTGTCCAAATACCTGTTGAAGACACTATTCATAAGGCACATAAATGTAGCTGGTGAATTTGTGAGACCAAATGGTACCACTACAAACTCATAATGTCCATACCTTGTTCTAAAGGTTGTCTTATGAATGTCTTCATCCTTGATTCTTACCTGATGGTAACCAGACCTCAAGTCAATCTTGGAAAATACCTTTGCTCCTCTCATTTGATCAAAGAGGTCATCAATCCTAGGAAAAGGGTATTTTTTCTTCACAGTAACCTTGTTCAACTATTTGTAATCAATACGCAACCTGAGTGTACCATCTTTCTTCTTCACAAACATAACTAGTGCTCCCCAAGGAGACACACTCAGCCTGATATACTTCTTCTCCAACAACTCTTGCAGTTGCATCTTCAATTCGAGCATCTCAAGTGTTGTAACACCCTAGTTTTGACCCATTGCATTAGATGCATATGATGTATATATTGTAAATGATCATGGTGCGGAGATAAAGTTCAAGGCCCCACCATTGGTTGGTTATGCTATGTTTCATATTTAAATTGTCACCGATGGTATATCGGGGCATGCAGCATACATATTGAGTTTTGTTATCATGTAAATATGCATCTTTAATCAAATAACCCAACCAACTACGTTCGCGGCAACTAAATTGAGAAGGGGCATGATTTTCATAAGGATAAGGGGGGGGGATGTCAAACCTTGAGCCATGAGAGAAAATCCATGTGTCACCACCCTATTTTGATTTTCCCATCTTTCCTTGTTTTATCCAACCACCACCATTAAAAACTGTTGCTGTTAGTTGGGGCAGTTATGGCTGGGAGTGGAGTGTGGCAGGACTGTTAGTCCTTTCCCACATGCACACTCCACCAGCGGATTCAACCTCATGATGGGCAGAGGAATGACTACGCCTCTCATTCCATACACTCCACGATGCCATTCTTGCCCTTGGCTGCTCATTCTGATGCACAGGATTTTCCTGGTTTTACTCACGTAGTTTTCCTCTACGAATTTTGTGGACGGTATGGGTGTATACTTTCCTCACAGACTGATTGTGGGTTGTTTGTGTCCTCCCTTACGTTGCATTGTGTTGGGGTCTCCTTTACATTTTGGGGATGGGATTCTGTTCATTTTCACTCACAGGCATATATTCTGGTTGATCTCACACAGCCAGGAGGGGAGCCGCTTATCGGTGGTCATTCACATTTTTCCATAGAGTGGAACCAGGTGTGTTTTCCCTCTGTATTTTGGGATCTAGTGCAAGTTTCCCTCACGTACAGGTTGGGAAACTGTATTCTCTTCCCAGTGTGGTTTGTGTAAGTTTTCCTGGTGGCTTTGTGGCCCAAGATGGGCTGTTGTTTTCCCCATGTTGTAATTTGTGTTTACTGATACATTTTGGGGACTGTTGTAATTCGCTTGGGAGTCGTTTTGGCCACGATAGGGCCAAGAACGAATCAGGAGCCATTTCCCTGTCAAAGCTGTAACTGCTGATTAATTGCATGCGTGCAATGGTTGGTCTTCGGACTGTATTGAGAGCAGGGATGGGGGCTTGGTTTGCTTGATAAACCTAGTGTGTTTGGAAACCACATAGATGAAGCTAGAGGGCTGGCTTTCTTCTCCACAACGCCTGAATAGCACTGGAAGGGAATGCAGGGCCTGAGGGACTGTGTAGCAGAGAAGGGACTGATTCCTTATGTTGGGTGTGTGTGAGTGTCTTAGAAGCCAGGCTAGTTCTGGTGTAGGTGTTCCTGGCTTTGTAATGGGCTCACCAGCTTAGCATTTAGCCTTTCCCAACTCTATGATGGCCTGATAAACCTAACCACATTGGCTTGGTTGTCTTGTTGATGGCTTGATAAACCCAACTATGTTGGCTTGGCTGTGTTTTGTGTATCCTTGGCTATGTGTAAGCCTACTTGTTCCTTATTCCTTGGAGAATCATGCCCAGCTCGAAAGTGGCATCATTGCTGAGAGATTAAGGAGCACGCTGGCCTATGGTTGGGTGGAACGTTGCAGCGACGTAGCTGGTTGCGGAACGAGTTCCTCATAAGATAAGTGATCTTGTCCATTTTACTTCTGCAATCATATTTTCTGTTAATGAATGTGATGAACATGATGAATGCTTGTATGAACATATGTTTGCTTCCACTGTATGATAAATGTTCATGTATGCATGTTCTAGTTCAAAGCATTTTGTTTCAGCATTTCAGCATTTTTATGAATGTACATGTTCATGGGGCTCTTAGGCCGAATGGTTAATGCCATGGTAGCGTCCTCTTCGTCGGTCAGAGGGTCGGGGATGTTACAGTGTGGTATCATAGCTCAGGTTGCAGCATGGACCTGAATGGACCACAAAGATGCAGTGACAAAAGCAGAATTTCTTTCTTCCCAGCAGAGATCAAAAGTTGATGACAGAAAACTTCCACAATTTGTCTAAGTGTCTGAACTGTCGGTTCATTGGAACACTTAGTGGGAAAGGACTTTCGATGTAGCGGAGAGCTAGGCAGAAGCGTACCTGACGGAGGATAGTTGCAAGGAAAATTGCAGAAAATTTTCTAAGTGTTTGATGTCAATTGACGGAGAATAGTGTTTGTGCGCCCGTCATTGTGGAAGCCTAGAGCACTAGTCTTCTAACGGGGAGGAGCTTCAACTGCCGATACCTATCAGGTTATGCCACAAAAGATCGGGCCTCTGATCGGGAGAAGAGTGAAGATGGTGGGTCGCCATTGCGGCTGCTAATGGAACTATTTTGCCAACGAAAAGAAGATCAAGTGGCGAAGAGGAAGGCTAAATAAATTCGAAAATATTTCTAAGTCTTGGAGCCGATAGAGTCAGCAAAAGATTGAGAAAGTTTTCGCTGACAATAGGAGAAATTTTCAAAAATTATCTAAGTGTTGAGGCCATTAGTGATTAGCGACGGTTGGCTATTTGGATCGGCAGAAGTTAGTGGATTGAATGTCCGTCGTTGTGGCTGCCTAGAAGACTAATCGTTCGATGCAATAACGTAGCCGATCGCCGACACAATGAAGGCAAGTTGCCATTTGGATTGCCGCAATGACAAGAGGTACAATGACTTGGATCGCCGAGGTGCAGAGGGTTAGTCTTCTGAGATAGGCTTGTGACCATCGAAGACACAGAAGTCTTATGAGCCGCCGTTGCAGAAGCCGAGATGACTAACCACTCGATGCACAAGACTCCCGACTGCTGATGCAGTGCATAGGTTGGTTTCATTTCCAATCAGGTTCAGATAGTTGGATCCAGATCCGATGCAGCGGAATGAAATAGGTGAACAGTCCTCTGCATCACCGATGCAGATCAGAAGTTGGGTGATTTGACCGCCGAAACGTCGGAATGTTAGTTGGGATGAGACCCGATCCTGTACAAGGAAATTTTGAGTTTTCCCTGGGATTTCCCAGCAGATTTCAACTGTTTTAGCAGGTTTCAGTGGACTGTCAGTGGATTACAAAGTTGAATATGAAATAGAGAAAATTTTGTGTTAGCATAATTGTTGTTTTATGAGTTTCCAGAAGAAAAGGTAAGTAATTTTGATTTATGATAAAATTATGCATCTAACAGTGTGATACAAACACATTTGTAGAACTTTAGATAACTTCCAGGGGAAGTACTCTGAAAAGAGCAGTGTGGTAAGGCCAGAGGTGGTTCAGTCATGAGAACCCATGATGGGTATGATGCTCAAGATTCTTACGAGCGAGTAGAAGACGCCATGGGAGAAAATGTCCGTAATAGAAATGATGACATTGAGTCAAATGGAAGGAGATTCCAAGAGACACCATCAGATGTTGCAGCCACCATGAGAAGCTTGGTTAAAGCCCAGGAAGAGCAGCATCAGTTGAATGCTACAATGTTGCAAAGTTTGACAGGCTTATAGAGAAAGATAGACTCTAGATGAGGTACAGCAAGACCAGAAGGCAGTAAGAGAAGTACTAGGGGAAGGAGAAGGGATTCTAGTGGATCACTTGACTCTGAAGAATCTAGCGGGGATTCCAGTTCTTCTTCTCATAAAAGGAAAAGAAAGAGACACCATAGGGATCGCTCTCAAGATGAATTTAAGAAAGATAAACCTCCCACATTTGATGGTGAGGTAAAGACTGGACAAGAGGCTGAAGCTTGGCTTCTTGGGATAAAGAAGTACTTTCAAGTGCATGATTATTCAGGAAATATGAAGACAAGAGTTGCCATATTCAATATGAATGGAAGAGCATCCATTTGGTGGGAACACTTCAAGCAAGTAAAGAGGATCAGTGAACGGAGACTTAAGTGGAAATAGTTCAAGAAGTATTTCAAGCAAAAATACCTCTCTGACAGGTATTATGATGACAATATTAAGGAGTTCCATGAGCTGAGATTGGGATAGCGGACCATGGAAGAATATGAAAATAAGTTTTTGGATCTGTTGAGGTATGTCCGATACATTAGAGATGAAAAAGTGAAGGTCCATCATTTTCTGAGTGGATTACCTCAGTCTTACAAAGATAGAATTGAGTTTTATGAACCTAGAACTCTTGAAGAAGCAATAAGGAAGGCTAAGTATTGCTATGAGCAAAGCAAAGGTAAGCCGGATTACCATAAGGCATGGAAGGACAAGAAGAATGAAAAGTTTGACCAAAGAAAGAAAGGTTTCAAACCTTCTAACTTCAGGAATCAGCAGAAGCAGTCATCTCAAGTTGCGAGTAAACTAGTTGGAGTGACAGGAGAAAGGCCTAAAGATCCACAACAGAATAGAGGGCCACTCCAATGTTGGAAATGTGGAGGACCCCACATGCGCAAGAATTGTCCACTCGAGAATGAGAGTGCAAGGCCAGCTTATAACATTCAAGAAGCAGAAATAGTGGATCAAGTAGCAAAGGAAATCCCTAGGATTTATGCAACACTTGAGGACCGCCAAGCAGATCACCAGTCAACTATGGTTGAAGTAGCAGGTAATATTGTTGAGCAATCTGTTTCTATTTTAGTTGACCCTGGTTCCACACACAGTTACATTACTCCTAGAGTAGTGGATATTTGTGCTTTTAAGAAAGTAAAGCATAGGAAGTCTTGGTTAGTCCAGCTAGCCACTGGAACTAAGAGAAAGGTCAGTGAAGCGGTAGAGAAATGTCCATTGGTCATGAATGGATTGGTCACTTGTGTAGATCTGAATTTTCTACCGCTTGGTTCCTATGATGTTCTCATTTGGAATGGATTGGTTAGGAGCTCACAGGGTAAATCTTGACTGTTACAATAAGACTTTCGAATGCATGAATGAAGAAGGGAACCTAGTAGTTGTGAAAGTTATTCCAAAGGTGATTTCAGTATGGCAGGTTTCAACAATGCAGTTAAAGAAGTTCTGTAGGAAAGGTTGCCAGTTGTATGCAGCTCACGTTTTGGAGATATCAAGAGATGAAACTCCGAGGTTGGAGGACTATCAGGTGTTACAGGAATTTCGGGATGTGTTTCCTAATGAGATTCTAGGGCTTCCTCCAAAGAGGGACATTGAATTCACTATTGAACTTGTGCCAGGAGCAGCACCAGTGTCCAAGGAACCCTACAGGATGAGTACACTGGAGATACTAGAATTGAAGATGCAACCTCAAGAGTTGTTGGAAAAGAAGTATATCTGGCTGAGTGTGTCTCCTTGGGGAGCATCAGTTCTATTTGTAAAGAAGAAAGATGGTACACTTAGGTTATGTATCGATTATAGACATTTGAACAAGGTTACTGTGAAGAATAAATATCCTTTGCCTAAGATTGATGACCTCTTTGATCAAATGAGAGAATCAAAGGTATTTTCCAAGATTGACATGAGGTCTGGTTACCATCAGGTGAGAATCAAGGATAAAGACATTCATAAGACAACATTCAGAACAAGGTATGGACATTATGAGTTTGTAGTGGTACCATTTGGCCTCACAAATGCACCAGCTACATTTATGTGCCTTATGAATAGCGTCTTTAGCAGGTATTTGGACAAGTTTGTTCTTGTTTTCCTTGATGACATTCTTGTTTATTCTAAGAATGAGGAAGAGCATGAAAAACATTTGAGATTGAAATTGAATTTGCTCAGGGAGAATCAACTGTATGGAAAATTGAGCAAGTGTGATTTCTATAGAGATAGAATTCAGTATTTGGGTCACATTATCTCAGAGGAGGGTATATCTGTGGACCTTGAAAAGATTGAAGCCATTATGAATTGGCCTACTCCAAGAAATGTGACAGATGTAAGATCTTTTATGGGACTTGCAGATACTATAGGAGATTCATTGAAGGATTCTCCAGGGTTGCACATGCCATCACTTCTTTGCAAAATAAGGGGATGAAGTTCGAATGGACATCGAGGTGTGAAGAAAGTTTCCAGAGGTTGAAGAATATTCTCACCATTGCACCCATATTGAAGGTTGCAGATCCAGAGAAATATTTTGTGGTGTGTACCGATGCATGCAGACAAGGGCTTGAAGGAGTCCTTATGCAAGACAACCACGTGATATGTTATGAGTCAAGAAAGCTAAAGGAGCATGAGAAGAACTATGCCACCCATGATCTAGAGCTTCCAGCCATAGTACATGCTCTCAAGATGTGGAGACATTACTTGATGGGAAGGAGATTTGAGCTCAGAACAAACCATTGTGGTCTGAAGTATTTGTTTGATCAGCCTACTCTGAATGCTAGGAAAGCAAGATGGCTAGAGTTTTTATGTGAGTTTGATTTCGAAATCAAGCACATAAAGGGGAAGGAGAATAAAGTAGCCGATGCACTCAGCAAGAAGGTGCAAGAAATGCATGTGGCATCTCTTAGTATTTGCCAATTGGATTTGAGGCAACAAATTGTTAGTCATGCTGCTGGAGATGAATTGTATGAGCAGGTAAAAGACAAATTGCAACAACAAAGTCTTGAGAGGAGGTATGAGGGATATAAATTGGAAGAAGATGGACTTCTCACTTATAAAGGTATAATTTATATTCCAAATGTAGCAGATTTGAGGAGAGTTGTTATGGATGAAATCCATCAAGCTCCGTATTCTGGTCACCCAGGATATTAGAAGACAATTGCTACAGCTAGAAAGCAGTACTTTTGGCCAAGAATGAAAAAGGACATGGCTGATTACATTTCAAGGTGCATGAAATGTCAACAGGTAAAGGTTGAGAATCAACATCCAGCAGGTTTTTTGCATCCTTTGCCAGTTCCGGAATGGAAATGGGAAGTTATTTCCATGGATTTTATTACAGGATTGCCGATGACTTGGAGACAACATGATTCCATCATGGTTGTGGTGGACAAGTTGACAAAGGTAGCGCATTTTATACCAGCTAAGTCTATGCATAATATGGATGACATTGCAAAGATCTTCATGAAGGATATTTTCAAATTGCATGGATTGCCTAAGGCAATAGTCTCTGACAGAGATGTCAAGTTCACTTCCAATTTTTGGAAGTGGTTGTTTGCATATTTGGGTACAAAGCTAAACTTCAGCACTGCATACCATCCTCAGACAGATGGGCAGACAGAGAGATTTAATCAGGTGCTTGAAGACATGCTTCGCATGTACGTGATGGACAAACCAACCAAGTGGGAAGATTACTTACACTTGGTGGAGTTTGCTTACAACAATGGATAGCAGACATCCTTGGGGATGAGTCTGTATGAATATTTGTATGGAAGAAGGTGTAGGACACCTGTGACTTGGATAATCCAGTGAACAAGATTGTTCTTGGGCCAGAATTGCTTAGGTAAATGGAGCAAGAGGTTGTAAAGATCAAGCAGAATATGAAAGCAGCACGGGACATGCAGAAAATCTATGCAGATAAGCATAGGGTGAACAGGGAGTTCAGTGTTGGGGATCATATTTACCTCAGAGTGAGGGCAAAGAAGAGTTCCTTAAAGCTTGGAAGTTGTGCCAAGCTGTCACCAAGATATTGTGGGCCGGTTGAAGTGCTTGAAAGAATAGGGTCAGTTGCATATGGACTTGTATTGCCTGCTAGCACTAGGGCTCATAATGTTTTTCATGTTTCTTTGCTTAAGAGATATGTACATGATCCTAACCATGTGATAAATTGGGATGTGATTCAGGTGGAACCTGAGGGAGAGTTCTGAATCGAGCCAATGCGCATCCTCGACAGGAAGGTCACAATGCTCTGGAACTGGGCCATCGGGTAGGTAAAGGGGCAATGGGAGCACTACAGACCTGAAGAGGATATGTGGAAGCTGGAGGATGCCATGCGATTGGCACATCCATTTTTGTTCAATTCTGCGGAACACTGAGGCGATACTAGTGTAGCATTTTGTTCAAATATTGTAAAGCACTGAGGACAGTGCTATTGAAGGGGGAGGGGAATGTAACACCCCAGTTTTGACCCCATTGCATTAGATGCATATGATGTATATATTGTAAATATCATGGTGCGGAGCTAAAGGCCAAGGCCCCACCATTGGTTGGTTATGCTATGTTTCGGATTTAAGTTGTCACCGATGGTATATCGGGGCATGCGGCATACATATTGAGTTTTGTTATCAAGTAAATATGCATCTTTAATTAAATAACCCAACCAGCTATGTTCGCAGCAACTAAATTGAGAAGGGGCATGATTTTCACGAGGATAAGGGGGGGGATGTCAAACCTTGAGCCATGAGAGAAAATCCATGTGTCACCACCCTGTTTTGATTTTCCCATCTTTCCTTGTTTTATCCAACCACCACCATTATAAGCTGCTGCTGTTAGTTGGGGCAGTTATCGCTGGGAGCGGAGTGTGGCAGGACTGTCAGTCCTTGCCCACACACACACTCCACCAGCGTATTGAACCTCACAATGGGCAGAGGAATGACTACGCCTCTCATTTCACACACTCCATGATGCTATTATTTCCCTTGGCTGCTCATTCTCATGCACAGGATTTTCCTGGTTTTACTCACGTAGTTTTCCTCTACAAATTTTGCGGACAATGTGGGTGTATACTTTCCTCATAGACTGATTGTGGGTTGCTTTTGTCCTCCCTTACATTGCATTGTGTTGGGGTCTCCTTTACATTTTGGGGATGAGAGTCTATTCATTTTCACGCATAGGCATCTATTCTGGTTGATCTCACGTAGCGAGGAGGGGAGCTGCTTATCGGTGGTCATTCACGTTTTTCCACAGAGTGGAATCGGGTGTGTTTTCCCTCTGTATTTTGGGATCTGGTGCAAGTTTCCCTCACGCATAGGTTGGGAGACTGTATTCTCTTCCCAGTGTGGTCTGTGTAAGTTTTCCTGTTGGATTCGTGGCCCAGGACGGGCTATTTTTTTCCCCATGTTGTAATTTGTGTTTACTGATATGTTTTGGGGACTGTTTTAATTCGCTTGGGAGTCGTTTTGGCCAAGATAGGGCCAAGAATGACTCAGGAGTCATTTCCCTATCGAAGTTGTAACTGTTGATTAATTACATGGATGCAATGGTTGATCTTCCGATTGTATTGGGAGCAGGGATGGGGGCTTGGTTTGCTTGATAAACCTGGTGTGTTTGGAAACCACACAGATAGAGCTATAGGGTTGGATTTCTTCTCCATAACCCCTGAATAGCACTAGAAGGGAATGCAGGGCCTGAGGGGCTGTGTAGCAGAGAAGGAACTGTTTCCTTGTGTTGGGTGTGTGTGGGTGTCTTAGAAGTTAGACTAGTTCTGGTGTAGGTGTTCCTGGCTCTATAATGGGCTCACCAGCTTAGCATTTATCCTTTCCCAACTCCTTGATGGCCTGATAAACCTGACCATGTTGGCTTGGCTGTCTTGTTGATGGCCTGATAAACCCAACTGTGTTGGCTTGGCTATGTTTTGTATACCATTGGCTATGTGTAAGCCTACCTTTTCCTTATTCCTTGGAGAATCATTCCTAGCTTGGGGGTGGCAGCGTTGCTGAGAGATTAAAGAGCACGTTGGCCTATGGTTGGGTGGAACGTTGCAGCAACGTAGCTGGTTGCAAAACGAGTTCCTCATAAGATAAGTGATCTTGTCCATTTTACTTCCGCAATCATATTTTCTGTTAATGAATGTTATGAACATGTTGAATGCTTGTATGAACGTATGTTTTCTTCTACTATATGATAAATGTTCACGTATGCATGTTCTAGTTCAAAGCATTTTGTTTTAGCATTTCAACATTCTTATGAATGTACATATTCATGGGGCTCTTAGCCCGGATGGTTAACGCCATGGTAGCGTCCTCTTCGCCGGTCAAGGGTCAGGGAAGTTACAAGTGTACTCATCTTTTAGGGTGTCTTGGACACTGGTACTACTCCTAGTACAAGTTCAATTGTCAAATCAATGTCCCTCTTTGGAGGAAGCCCTGGAATCTCATCAGGAAACACATCCTTGAATTCCTGCAACACATGAAAGTCCTCCAACGTAGGAGTTTCAATCTTTGTTGCCTCCAAAATATGAGCTTCATACAACTTGCAACCTTTCCTATAGAACTTCTTCAACTACATGGCTCAAATCCGCCTTACAGAAATCACCTTTGGAATACCTCTTACCACTACTGGGTTCCCTTCTTTGTCCATGCATTCGAAAGTATTATTGTAACAATCAAGCTTTACCTTGTGAGATTCTAACCAATCCATTCCAATGAGAACATCATAGGAACCAAGTGGTAGAACATTCATATCTACACAAGTGACCAATACATTCATGACCAATGGAAATTTCTCTACCACTTCGCTAACCTTTCTCTTAGTTCGATTGGCTGGCTGAACTAACCAATATTTTTTATGCTTTACTTTCTTAAAGGCACAAATCTCCACTACTCTAGGGGTAATGTAGCTCTGAGTAAAACTAGGGTCAATCAAAATAGAAATAGATTGCTCAACAATCTTACCTGCAACTTCAACCACAGTTGACTGGTGATCTACCTGGCAGTCCTCCAGTGCTACATAAATCCTAGGGGTGGAACTTGCTACTTGATCCACTATTTCTTCCTCTTGAATGTTGTAAGTTGGCCTTGAATTCTCATTCTCAAGTGGACAATTTCTGTGCATGTGGGGTCCTCCACATTTCCAACATTGGAGAGGTTCTCTATTCTGCTGCGGATCTCTTGGCTCTCTCCCACCCCTCTAGTTGGCTTATTCGTAGCTTGTCATGGTTTCTTATATTGATTCCTGAAGTTAGAAGGTCTGAAACCTTTCTTCCTTTGGTTAGACTTCGCATTCCTTTTGTCCTTCCATGTCTTTTGATAATTAGGTTTACCTTTGCTTTTCTCATAGAAATACTTAGCCTTCCTTATTTCTTCTTCAAGAGTTCTAGGTTCATAAAACTCAATTCTGTCTCTGTAAGACTGAGGCAATCCACTCAGGAAACGTTGTATCTTCACTTTCTCATCTTTGATATACCTGGCATACCTCAATAGTTCCAAGAACTTCTTTGCATACTCTTCCATAGTCTGTTGTCCCAATTTCAGCTCATGGAATTCTTTAATCTTATTATCATAGTACCTGTCAAAGAGATACTTCTCCTTGAAGTGTTTCTTGAAATGTTTCCACACAATTCTTCTTTCATTAACCTTCTTTACTTATCTGTGGTGTTCCCACCATATGGATTCTCTTCCAGTCAAATTGAATATAGCTGCCCTTTCTTTCATATTTCTGCAGTAGTCTTGAACTTGGAAATACTTATTCATCCCAAGAAGCAAATCCTCAGCTTCTTGACCAGTCCTGACCTTACCATTAAAAGTAGGAGGCCTTGCCTTTTTGAATTCATATCATGAATTGCTCTTATAACGTCTCCTCCTCTTATTCTTATGATATGGAGAGCTTGAATCCCCACTGGTTTTTTCAGAATCATATGACCCACTGGTAGGCCATCCTGGAGTATTCTTCTTGTCCCTGGAAGCCCTCCTGGAGACATGGGACCTTTTACAGGAATCTCCCATGGCACTACTCTTGCTTCTTTCTGGATTAGTTGTCTGATGCCCAAATTTTATCTGTCCCTAGATGTTTGTTAAACTCTGCAGTATAACTGCATTTATCTGATTTTGATCTTCTTGAGACTTAAGCATCCTTTCAATGTCTTCTGTGTAACTTTGCAAATCCACCCTTAGGCTCTTCATGGTGGCTGCAAAATCTGGGGGAGTATCTTGAAATATTCTCCCATTGGAATCTATCTCATCATTTCTAACTCTGACATTTTCTCCCATAGCATCTTCCTCAAACTCATAGGGGTCCTGTGCATCATTCATGTCATCAATTCTCATCTTGGCCCAACCAAGAACGAAACTTGAAACTGTTCTATGCGGAATGATGCCTCTGAAGGTGACTATAATATTGCACAATGTGTTAATAAACACAACTGTTAGCCGCATAACAATCTCATAGTTCATAATTACTTACCTGCATTGGAACATCATATATTGACAACTTTGTCAAAAAACAGAATTTTCTTTTCACCAAGAATGACGGTCATAGGGGGATGATGGGGGTCAAGGGGGTAATATGGCGCATAAGATCGCTGCCATTTTTAATCTTTTCAACACCTATAAATCCTGTTGGAATCCTTCTTTTCCCTTGCAAAATCCCACTGAAAAACTCAGATTTTTCCATTCGATCGGATCCCTTCCCAACAAGTCATCTGATGTATTGGGTCACTTGTTGACAACTCCTTTGATGCCTTATTGGGTGAGTCCTCATTTCTCTTTCAATTCCTTATCACATCAATTTTCCTCTATCTTCCGACGCCATATCGATTCTATCTTCCTCTGTCATCCGACACCATATCGGGTCAATCTTCCTCTGTCATCTGACACCATATCGGGTCAATCTTCCTTTGTATTTGAATGCATTATCTCGATCTTATTTTGTCTTCCGATGCTTCAGCAGATCGATCTTCTTTTCTCTTCTGATGCTTCAGTGGATCTATCTTCTTTTCCTTTCCGAGACGCCTCAGACAGCTTCTCCTAAGAGACATTAGAAACTTATCCGAGATGCATCAGAGAGCTTTAACTGAGTGACATCGGAACACTTTTCTTGATATTTCCTATACTTATAAAAAATTTCAAATTTTTCTTCTTATCTTCCTCTTTCTACCACCGTGTCGGCTCCCTTCCAGCGAGCCTTACTGACACTTCGGCTCCACCTAGTCGAGACCTTCGGCTCCTCCAAGCTGAGACCTTTAGCTCCTCCTAGCCGATACCTTCAGTTCCTTCGGCTCCTCCCAGCCGATACCTTCAGTTCCTTCGGCTCCTCCCAACCGAGATCTTCGGCTCCTCCCAAATGATACCTTCAGCTCCTCCTAGCTAAGACCATCGGCAACATTTCAAACTTAGAAAATTTTCAAAATTTCTCTCTGCTGGGTTTCTTGATTGGATGGACTCAACTTAAGTCATCCAACGTATTGGATGGTATTTTTCCAAGTCATTTGATGTATCAGATGGACTTCACCTAAGTCATCCGATATTTTCCATACTTAGAATTTTTTTTTGAAATTTTCTTATCTTTCACATTTTTCCTCTACTAGGAAGAGGTAACCCTGCCTCTGTCACTGCTTCTTCATGGCCCATTGAGGCCCATGTTACAACATGTGCTCTGATACCACACTGTAACGTCCTCGACCCTCCGACCGACAAAGAGGACGCTACCATAATCCTATCTACCCGAGCTACTAGCCCCATGAACATACAATAAAAATTGAAATGCTTTGAACTAAAACATGCATACATTATTACCATACAACAGAAGCAAACCCATACATTAAAGCATTCAACACATTTTAACATGTTCATCGTAATTCATATAATCAATATAGTTGCATGGGTAAATTCACAACAATACTTATCTTCGAATGAAACTTCCTGCAACCAGCTATGCCGTTGCAACGTTCCACCCAACCATAGGTCAGTGTGCTCCTTAATCTCTCAGCAACACCGCCACCCTCGAGCTGGGCATGATTTCCCCAAGGAAAAGGAAACTAAGAAGGCTCACACATAGCCAAAGATATGTCAAAATTAAGTCAAGCCAACACAGTTGGGTTTATCAGACCAAGAGTACACAACAACACATAACCAAGCCAACAAGTTGCGTTTATCAGGTTATTAGGAGATGGAAGCACTTTTTTCTAAGCTAGTGGGTTCAATGAATAGCTAAGGATGCCTACACCAGAACTAGCTTGACTCCTAAAACATCCACACAGACCCAACACAAGGAATCATTCCCTTCTCTGCTGCATAGTCCCTTAGGCCATGAATTCCCTTCCAATGCTATTCAGGGGGTGTAGAGAAAAGAGCCAAACATCTAGCTCTGTCTATGAGGCTCCTAAAAAACACTAGGTTTGTCAAGCAGACTCTTTTCCACTCCTACATAGTCCAAAGACCAATCCACTGTGCACACATAGCAAAACAACCATTCACGGATCCGGGGTTTAAAAGAAAACACCACAGAACAAAACCGAAATCAAAATTGGGGTAATATACAGCTCAGATTGAGCAATTCGACTCCAGAGTCATTCTTGGCTCTATCATGGCCAAAATGACTCAACAATAACCCACAACAAACCAAAATTCATGGGGAAACCAGCAACAATTTCTCAGCTATGTGAGGAAAGGAATGCAACCTGCGTGGAGGTGAATTCACATGCCCATACCCAAAATCATGAATGAGAACTACATAGCAAAATCATGAGGTAAGGAAGCTCTCCTAGTTCTCTGCGTGAGGAAAAATCCCAAAACCTGTGCAGGAGGGGAAAAAATAGTCGTCTCTACGTGAGAGTGGGAAAAATGGGAGAATAATGGGGTTGTGGTCTCCTCCTTCCCACGTGAGGGTGAATGATCTCCCTGGTAAAGTGTGCGTGTTGGCAAGGACTGATAGTCCTGCCACACACCACTTTCCATGCAATAACTTCCTCAACTAACATCAGAGGATTTAATTTGGTAGTTGACTGATTGATGGGTTCCCCTATTGACATATGGCTTTTCCCTATTGGCCCCAAAGGTTAAATAGTTTCCCTCCCTATACTTAGGAAATCATGCCCTTTTCATTATGGTTGCATTGACATAGCTAGTTGTGGGTATTTTTAATTAAAATGCATGTTTACATGATGCCAAAATTAATATGTGCCGAATAACACGATATACCATCGGCAACGATTTTAATCGTTGGAACATAAAACAATTAAATCGATGGTGGGGCTTTTGCCTTTAGCTCCACACCATGATTAATTACAATATATACATCATATACATTTTAATGCAAACGGGGTCAAAACCGGGGTGTTACATCATGGACTAGACTTTTCTAAGATTCATATTAATTCAGATTGGTTTGACTTCGAGGGTAATGAATTGGATTATGGCATGTATTCCATCGACAATATTTGCGATTCTGATTAATGGTTCTCCATTACCATTTTTAATTCGAAGTAGGGGTCTTCAACATGGTTGTTCTCTCTCTCCTTTATTGTTCCTTCTTGTGATTGAGGGCCTAAGTAGACTGATTGATGAAGCAAAAAATGATAAAAAATTCAAAGGTGTTAAGATTTCACCTTGTCTATTTATTTTTCACTTTTTGTTTGCAGATGACATTGTCATGTTTGGAAGGGTATCCTTCAGTCAATGGCATCATTTCAAGACTATTATGAACATATTTTGTTTTCCTTCAGGTATGGTAGTCAGTCCTAAAAAATCGTTATTTTTTATAGAATTGTGATGATTTGGAAATATGTGCCAAACTTGTGATATTTTCCTTTTAAGAAGTCCTATTTGGATGAGGGATTTAAAAACCTTGGATATTTTATGAAGCTAAATAATTATAAAATAGAATATTTCTCTTAGCTCATTCAGAATGTGGAAAAGCGTATAAGTTGTTGGTCTCTCTCTAATCAGAGGGTGGGCTTGTTCTTACAAATATGTCCTACAGATTATCCATGTATATTGGTTTTCCCTATCAGTAATTCCAGCGATGGTTATTTTGTGCATCGAAAAAAAAGAAGTTTCCATTTCCTTTGGGCAAGTAGATCGAATACTTTGAAATTTCATTTATGTTCATGGGAAAGCATTGCCATGAAAAAAATTTGGGGTGGTTAGGGATTGAAGATTTTGGATTGGTTTAATAAATCTCTTTGTGAAAAAAAATCACTGGAGATGTTTGTTTCGAAATGGTATAGGGGGAAAGTGATTAAATCTAAATATTTAAACTCTCATCCCTTCATACATTGGATACGAAATCCGAATAAAAGTCATTCCAATGCATCTGTGATTTGTAGGATTTCATGTAACTTTGTCCAATTCTGGGAAATTCTTTTTGTTGAAAAGTTTGTAGGGGATCTCAGGTTTTTCTTGGCATTGATCCAATTATAGGCTTATAAAGTGCTTATAACTGGTCTATGGGGTTGATTGCGGAACTATAGAGCAAAATATTTTGGTTCTGGAACATGTTAGAAAGAATCAAAGTATAGTTGGTGACTATTGGATCTCGGCGTGTGACCTGAATCTTCCCATGGAATTCTCTGAGGAATGGGACCAATTTTTTCTCTCTCTTAATCGGGTTGGTATTTTTCTTTCTAATCAGGAGGATACATTGGTTTGGAATAAAAATAAACAGTTTGGATTTGTTTTTCCAAAGCTGGCATATGAATCCATATTTGTTGACATTTTTTCTCGATCATCCCCATGGTGGTCATCGATGTTATGAAAATGGAGTGCCCCTTTAAAAATGAAGTGTTTCATGCTTAATTAATAAGATCCTTACATGGGATAACCTCATGAGGATGGGTTTTAATGGGCCAATAATTTGTTGTTTATGTTTTCAGGAGGAAGAATCACTCTATCATATTTTATGTTAGTGTCCTTTTTTTTAATAGATTTTTGGATTGAGGTGAGTAGTTTACTATTGTTTCAGAAAATTTGGAGCATACATTCTTATGCAGATAGCATCAATAATTGGTTCATGAAAAATGTTAAGTTCAAATAAGTTCCTTTATTTATTATATGGGAAGTCTGGAAGAGGAGGAACAAGAACATATTCCAGAATATCAAATTAACTATTTCAATCCAAATTTGGAAGCTTTTAAATTGTGATTTTGAATGCATAAATGGATTCAACACCCTCAAATATCCTTATGGCACATATATTATGCAATTTTCACAACTAATATAGTGACTAAAAGGTTTTTAAATATTTCCAACCAAAGTAGGAACAAAGCAAACCAAAAAATATACTAAGAAAAAATGGAAAACTTAGAATATTTAGACTATTCATTTCTTTATATCCTATTTTTTTAGTAATATTAATAATTTTTTTATAAACTTTTATAAATTATGTACAATACAATCAAAATGTTTACAAATACATTTAGTATATTAAATTATATTAGTTAAAATTCTAAAATTACAATAAAAATATAGCTATGTATTAAAAATTAAATAAAAAACTTTTGTAAAAAGTAAATAATTTGGAGATATATACCTTTCAAATGAACGTAAAAAAATAGTAAAGCACCTTAGAATTGAAATACCGACATAGATCCATCTTAAACATGGATCTACCAAGCATCGAGAGAGATTCATTTTCTTGAGGTGTAATTTAAAAAAAAAAAGAATCAAGAAATTTGATTTGCTTGATAGATATGGCTTTAAGTTTTGATTTTTAATTTTATTGGCTAACATATATATATTTTTAATTACTTTTCATAATTTTTATTTTATAATCCTACATGAATTGTTTTTATTAATTATTATTTTTTGTAACTTTAGGTTTCTTTACCACATCTCTCCTATACTAGGCTCTAGAGCACCTCCTTCCTATGGGTGTATTTATTTTGAGTTCGAATATTTCAACTTTTATCTTATATATTTGAAAATCTACTTAAATTTCTAGCGAGTTATCTAAACTAAAAATGTAGTAATTTAATATAAAAAGTGTAATTAATTTAATATCGTAACTAACCTTTTGTAAAAGTTCTCTTTTAATATTAAATGTTACATAAATTATCTGATTTCATGCGGAATGATATGTTCCGTTTACTGTCTCGCCATTTGTTGAATTTCCATGAGGAGATAGATCGACACTTTCATTTTATTATTTTATTACTGTTGAATGTTCAAGAAATTATCACAGTGTCTTGGTACCTAAGAATGGCCTCTTTGTTTTCATTTTCCCTCATTGCAATTTGATACACTTTTTAAGGTTGGAATGTTCAACAAATTATGGGTATTAGGAATTCTCAGAATATGTAATACGACAACAGGTTGGTTTGATTAATTTTGCTTATTGAATTTAGTTCGAAGCCCCCACTTTGACATAGAAAGGAAAAAATAGATACAAAATTCACATAGAAATTAGTATTTTCATATGTTCAACTTAAAAATACCAAACATAACGCATGAAATTTATTTCCCATGTTAAATATATTAAATGAACACCTTGCTCCAAAAATAATAATGTGCAACCAAAATAAGTAGACACATCCAGAGATCCAAGATGCCTTATTGCATTATCGTATATACTAGCAACAACCATATTACCAAGATTGATATGTTCTTAATATGCTGAGAGGTATATATTTGACACATTAATAATGTTTTTTCCCGAAAGAATGTGTCAATTAGTTGTATCTAATATCTAAGCTAAGATAAAAAAACACTTAATTTATGGTTGTTAAGCTCATAATTGAAGTTAAGCTCATAGTCATATCATCATTGTGTTATAGCCCAAAATAGCACTTCTTTGTCCGTGACTACTTTTACATGTTTTCGTCGCATGACGACACTTCATGAAAACTCCTGTTAGTCACTCAAATGATACATGTGAATGGAGGAGCCTTATCTAGATTTATGTAATTCTGTTTAACTTATTCTCTAGACAATTGGAAAGGTATCAGAGCAAGGAAAAACTTTCTAGAAGACACCAACCTCTAAAAATGCTTATAAATACCCTACAAAATGGCGTTTTGACCCACTTGTGAGTTTTCCTAAGGAAACCTGTGTTTCACTCACCCCTTTTCCTAAAGAAACCTGCGAGTATGTCTTGAAGTGGCCAAAAAAGCTAAAAACATGGGAAAATATTGAAGTTGGGGTGGTTTGGGTGGTTTTGGAAGTGCTCCTTCGGTTGTAACTGATCCCTATTCGGCCTTAACTCTTCATAATACTAACTAAGAGAGCGAGAGGGGTCCATGAAAGGGGACTTAGCCTTTTCATTGTTATGCTGGTGAAATTGGGAATATCATACCCCTACCTTTTCCATAGCTGTCATCTCCCTTTGTTGCAGAGCTTCGAGGTTGAGATTCTTGGAGAAGAGAAGCATGGGATCTAGATTGAAGGTTTCATGAGGTGCCTTGCATGAGGAGAAGGCATATATTGTACTTCTTCCATTGATTAATAAAGATTTGATTCTCTTCCCTTTCCAAATCAGTGTATGATATGTATTGTATTTTTGTTTATGATTACATGTTGATGCTTATCAGATTAGGGTTCCAGATTGTAATTAATATCATCTCCTTACATGTGCTCAAATTGGTTTGAGGAAGGTGTGACGTTTGTTTTGCATGTCTCTTGGATTGGAGAGAAAGAGGAGGGTTAGAGAAAGCTTGGATAAACCTTTATTCCATAAGGTATGAACCCTTCTAACCCTTGAAACTTGTTTAATTCATACTTGCAGAGTGTTATATATCAGTATTTATACCCCTAGTATGTTGGTGGCCTCGACCCCATCCATATGAACACTTTCCGTAACAACAGAACTGGCATCTCCGCTGGGAATCCTTATCTATTTTGGGGTCTCCTTGTCTTATATTTATAGTGTAATTGAGGTTCTAAGTCCTTCTTGTAGGTTATTCCAGTTACTTTTAAAATTGTATGAACACCTTTCTTTCCTTTTTAAGGTTGTTTTTCAGCTTTTTTAGGCCTTCCACCACCCACGCATGATTGTTACACTGAATTGTAGTGTTTTCCTGATGCACACATGGATTCCATTTGGTAAACATGTGATTCACTCGTTCCTTTGCTTAAGGAAACTCGTGAGTGCCCTATTTTAGTGGTTTTTCACCCTTTTTGGGCATGTTTGGGGTGGTATGGTGTTGTCTCTTGGGTCCTCCTAGGTCCTTTTCCTATGTAATACCCCTTTGTATTGTTTTAATCCCTTGTTTTTACTCTTGACTTGGTTTGTGACCTATTTCTAAAGAACTTGGTCTTGTTTCTTGCTCTTCCCCCCACCTCCTTCCTTGGCACGATCTTGTTGTGCAAGGTGTTGATCAACCTCTGTTAGCAGGTATGGACTGAACCTATGAGATTTTTTTATCTCTATTTGTGTCAGCATTATTGTTTAACCTCTTCATTCCCAAGCGTTTTTCTTGTTCCCTTATGCAATTATCTCTCCCAAGAGAGGTATAATCTAACGTTAGGGCAGTCCTAGGGTCTGTTTGGTGGCTTTAGAGAAGAAGTATTTTGCTTTTTATACATTATTTGCATGCATTAGTATGTAGGTTGTTTTCCTTTCACATTTATAAATAAAAATTAAAAAGAACAAGTATTTTCTTTATATGTGTTTAGGCCAGGGTTTAGTCTTAGGTGCATTGAATACCTCTATCTTTTGAAAATGCAAAAAGAATTTTTTCTTTTGTGGCCTCCATTTTTAGTTTTGAGAAAAAAAAGAGAAGTAGAAGTTTGAATTTTGAATCTCTTTCAATGTAGTCATCTTGTTTATGCTTTCAAGTCAAAACACCATTGGTTTTATTTCCTCTAGCTTTTAGTAATCAACAACCCTTAAAAAGAATGTTAATATTTAAAATATATTAATAACATTTTCTTTCTAAGGACGACACACACTAGTATAGGCTAGTGTTTTGGGTTAGGGACATCTTTAACTGCCCAAAAATTTAAACTCAAACCTAGTGGCATTTCATTCAAGAAATCCAATCTCTTAAAGAAATATAGCTCCTCTAACATAAGAGTCAAGCATGAGGTCGTGCGATACTAAGTTGTTGAGACACCCCTCCTATACTAAGTTGAGCATACACTAGAGCTGTTGCGCAGTTGGGGACTCACTCATTACCTCTTTCCGGCCCTGTCTGGTGCTTGATAATGTTTGCTTTTTGGGCTTAGCTACCCTGCCCATGCGTATCGGCTGGACTGACGACTGTTCCGTCAGAATTTATTTGTGATTTTGGTAGCCTTAGTATATATAATTATAGGACTCTAGACAGGTTATGGTGGAAGGATATTTCCACTATACCTATGGTAGGCTCGGGAGGAAATCCCTTACATACAATTTGGGAAATTGGTTTGGTGATTCAAGTGCTTGGACCCAAGGGGGTGTATTGTGGACCCCAAGTGACTATTATTTGTCCTTCAATGGTTAGGTCTGGCCCCTGATCATCCCAAAATATCCTTTGGAAGGTATTCTTATGTGCTTGGTCTAGATAATTAGGATTTTTTTGCTAGTGGTGTGCTCTCTATGATGTTGGTTTCCAGTTGACCTTAGACTTTGATTTCTTGTTGAGTAGAAAACTATGGATAGTACCCCTACAAACACCAACCAGGATACCCCCATGCTAGGGGGTTATTGTACTTTTCCTTTTAATGGGAATCTTGTTTGTTGTTCCCTTGATGGCCACTTTGAATATGGTTGGATTCATCCTAGGGCTACCAGTTTGGTTGTTTTCCACTCCAAATTTCCTGAATGCTCCTTATGCTTCTCAAGTGACCACCTTATATCAAGGGAATCAAAGCAATGTCTCCCCTTCACCAGTAGCTACCTCTCCTCCTCCTTCTACCCCATGTGGTGAAAGTTATGATACGAGTAACCAAAAGTCTAAAAGGAGTAAAAGAAGGAAGAATAGGAATTATACATGAAAGCAAGGGGGGAACCACCCAAACTCTGAAAGTCATGTTGGGGGCACCCATCCAACCTCTGCAAGTCATGTTGGATCCAATAACCCAACCTCTAAAGGTCATGTTGGGGGAACACACTCAACCTATGCAATTCAAGTTGACGCTAACCACCCAGCCTTTGGAAGTTATGCGAGGGGAACCTATCCAACCTGTACAGGTAATGTTGGACCCAACCACCCAGCATTTGGAGTTCATGCTAGGGACAGAAACCCAGGCTCTAGAAACAATGATGGGGAAGAAAATCATCCTCTGCAAGTCATGTTGGACCCAACCACCCAGCCTTTGGAAGTCATGTTGGAGGAATACAACCAGCCTATGTAAGTCATGTTGGACCCAACCACCCAGCCTCTGGAATTCATGCTAGGGGAAAACACCCAGCCTCTGCAAGTCATGTTGGAATCAACTATCCAACCTCTAGAGGTCATTCTGTGGGGGAACAATCAGCCAATCCAAGTCATGTTGACACCATTGAGAAAATCAACCATCCAAAACAAAAGCATAAGTTCCCTAATAAGCTTTGTGAGGGAGACCACCTTATTCATCAATGACCTTCCATTACATAGGTATGAAGAGTGTGGTTCCAAGGATATCATGTTCCTGAAAAAATTGTGACTTCTCAATAACCTATAAAACCGTCGGTTGATCAAGTGGTTGAACCACTGGATTTTTTGGTAAATCCAACTCTTCCTTTGGAGAGTGACCTTTATCAAGTGATTGAACCAATGCTATATTTGGTCAATCCCACTCTTCCTTCAAAGAGTGACCTTCATCAAGTGGTTGAATCAATGCCATCTTCGATCAATCCCACTCTTCCTTTGTAGACTGAATAATGTTTTAGTCATGTTTTCTTCACTTCCAATTCAGAACCTTCTAGACAAGGGGGCACTAACTTCACTTCGAATGAACCCCCGCTAAGCCCTCAGTTTGCTTCTTTTAATTGGGATAGCCTAGATGAGTCGTTCCTTCCTTCAGATGCACCTATCCAAATAAAGGTCCAAATTGTACACTATACAATTGTCCATTGTATTGTTGATGAAGGAGCCTTTGTTAGTATTTTATCTGCACGTGCTTGGAGAGGCATGGTATCTCCCATCCTTATGTCGACAGATAGTTATTTACTGGCTTTTGACAGAAGAACTAGTCAATATTTGGGAATTCTTACTCAAACATTTGTTACTTTGGGAAGATCATTTTATTTTATTTTATGGTAATAGAGGACCCGTTACACTTCAATATTCTCCTTGGGAATGATTATGTTTATGCTATGCAAGATGTGGTGTCCACAGTCTTTCGTGTGATGTATTTTCCTCATAACAAAAGCATTGTCATTATCGATCAACTAGAATTTTTAGATCCCTCTCCTAACCCAACTTGAAACCAAGTCTATCCTTTTAATTCCGAGTGTTTCAATAGACACTACCCAGCCACGAGTGAATTATGTGGATGCATATACCTCGTGTCCAATTTATACTGAGAAGAAGCATCTGTAGTCATGCTTATCTTCTTCATACTCGGTCCCAACAATTGAATAGGTGATCTATTCAATGGGGACTTTGGAGCCTACTCTCCACCCTATTTATCCAATTGAATTTTTAGATGTAACGGTAAAAATCCATTTACTAGAACTTCTTGAACTTCCACTTTCAAAAACACAAATAATCCCTGAATATATATAAAAGTTAATAAATGAGATATGAAATTTTGCAAGATAGAATTTCCAGTATATATAATTATTTAAAGGGTGTATAATGCGACTCTTGATAAAGAGTTACAACTTTTCACTAATTAATATCATATTATTATATTATTATTATTTGTTGTTATTATTATTAAGATTTCTATATATATATATGTATGTATATACATATATATTGTATTGTGTTATATTTTTATATAACATTTTCTTCCCCTTAAGGGAAGCTTTGTCCTCAATGCTTATTGAAGACAAGGATTACATCTGATTTCTTCCTTGTAATGGAATCTCTCTATCTTTTGTGTTTGTAACTACAACACTTGACGAAATGAAACGATACAAGTTACGAATTCCCAAGAAAAAATGTCACATCGTTTGTGAAGTGGTCCATCCAAGATTCATCTTCACTGGAGTTGTTTGTTGATGGTTTTGTTGGATGGAACTACTTGTTTTTTGCTTAGTTTATTGATTGTGTGTTCTTTTTGTTCTGAAATCATAATTCCTCTATTTATGCTCATTTTGACCCTGTCATTGGTCAAAATTAGTCTTATAATTTGGGTGTTGATAAGGATTTCTTGTTTTTTTTTTAATAGACTGGCTTCTTTTTTATGGGTGACAAGGACTAGATTTGTATTTGCTTCTTTTCTAACGAATACATTTTTTTCCCATAAGAAAACAAGCTGATAATTTTATTAAATCAAAAGAGTCTTTACAGTATTTGTATGCTTTTGCATACCATTTTATATAGTTGTAAACTAGTTCTGCAACTGTTCCCATAAAAAAACTTCAGGCCTATGGCTTGAACACTTATGTCTAAGTCGAAAACTGAGCCGAAAATTTGCCAAAGAAAAGTTCCATGTGAGCTTGTACTTGCTGCGTGATATTTCAAAATTGATCTCCATGTTGTTGTTATTCAAAAAAGTGAAGAGTGCTCAAATATTTAGTTATCATGTCTTGCATTAAGGGATTCTGTAAAAGGTCTGTGGTTAAACTCATACAGTTCCCCTTCCTTATATTCACTAAATTTCTAGGTTCCATGAGCCATCTTCACCCCTTCTTTTGAGAGGCGGTCTTTTACAGCATTGCTTTTCTTGTAAATATGGTGACATGAAATGTGATCAAAATTTTTCCAAAGTATAGTTATCACTTCATAAAGTGTAGTAAGCGCAAGAGTTCTACAATGTTGGACTTTGTTCACCCAATTTATAATGATGAGTGAGTCTCCAAATATATGAAGGTTTCTACAACCTTTTTCTAATGCAAAATGGTGGAGAAGTTTTAGTGTCATAAGCTCCTCATAGTTGTTTGTGCCAAATCCAAGACCCATTTGGGTCTGGAAGTGGTGGTTTTGGGGTAAGTGGAGGGTGGCACCATCCCTAACAAAAACATTCTGAAAGGATCCATCGAAGAAGGCCCAGGGCATAGTGTGGTCTATCTGTTCTACTATGATGATTCTTACCGAAGGAGCATCCTTTGTTTATGAGAAAAAGGAAAGAATATCTAGGCCTTGTTTTGTTGATACCTTTGGTGAAGAGGCTTTGTCTTGGAATATTGCTTTATTTCAAGCTATCCAGACTCCCCATATGTGGGTTAGTGGAAGAGATTTTAAATGGGCTAGATGAGGGGTATTAAGCCAGTATTTACAGGCATTCTCAAGACATGGACCAGTCCACATGTATATCTGATTTATCATTTATTGTGAACATTTCCAAACCGGGGTGGAAAAAGGATAGTTTAGGAATAGATGGTTGACTAATTCCTCGTTGTTTTTGCATAGTGAACATCATCTTGGTCCCTCTATGGATATTTTTTTCATTATGTCCTAGGTCATAGTTTTATCATCCAGAGTGCACCACATGAGAAAAAAAAATTTCAAAGGGAATTTAAGCTTCCAAATCCATGGCTGCCACCATTTAGGTTCAACTTGGATTTTTGTTAGGAAAAGCTGCTGATATCCTATTTTTCGGGTGTAAATTCCATGAGCAGTGTGTTCCTAGACCAACTTGTCTTCTCAGTCTATGAGTCTGATGTGGGAGCGTTGGAGTGCTGTGATATACATGTTCCAGTCTTGGGCCCACTGGGGTGGGATCTCTAGTTCCCTACAACCCAAACACCCCTGTTGCCATAGGTTGGTAACAACAGGGTCAACAATCTTATTTAGGTGGAAGTGGTGATTTTGCTGGAGGAATTGGACTAGTTGGGGAGGTAAGAGATGGTTGAGCTAACTATTTGGACAAGGATCAGCTCCTATTCTTACATTTGACCCATTCCTACTTTCCATGAGAGACCATTCTGAATTAAAGGGAAAGCATTGTAGATTATCTTCCAGATGATTGAACCTAATCCTAAGGGGATGGGGGATGCATTTATGATCCAGTCCCACAGGGGTATTGGCCTTATATATTTATGGTAGACCACTTTTGACCAAAGGAATTTTTGTTGTAATAAGCCTCCATCCTACATTTGCTGCCAAAGCTTTGGCAAAGAGGTTAGTGTTCTTTAGCCCCCAACCTCCTAATGATTTAGGTATTTCTATTTGGTCCCATTTTACCCATGGAAGAACCAATTGTTCCTTCTTTCCTGTCAAGAGAAATTTTGAGCAAGTTTTTTGTGACCTTTCCAGGATGGATTTTGGGATCCAAGTTAAAGACATCCAGTAGACCAGAATTGAGTCAAGGACCAATTTAACCAGAACTAGTCTTCCTACTCTCAAGAGCCATCTATTACACCAGTTGTTTATCCTTTTTCTCAATTTTTTCCACCAGCCAATTCCAGTCTTCTTTTTTATAGTAGTTTGGTTTGAGCCTGAAACCTAAATACTTTACTCCATCATCTAAATGTGTGGTTAGGAAAGGGAAAAGGGTTAAGAATATTCTTAGTGTGTCTTCATCCATGTTGAAAGTGGTGAGAGAGGACTTCTGTTCACTTAATATCATCCCTGTGTCTTTGCAGAAAGTCTGCAGAATTGATGATAGCTTTGGTTCCTCTCGGAGTGTTCCATTGTAGAATAGAAGGATATCATCTACAAATCGTAGGTGGGTGATACTGAGGTTTGTTGATAATTTGATCCCTTCAATCTGACCTCTTCTCTTTGAATCTAGAATGGCTATGGTCATACCTTCTACTATCAGCAAAAAAAGAAGCGGTGAGAGAGGGCAGACCTGTCTGAGTCCCCTTTCTGAGTGGAGGAAGGATGAGGCATAACCATTTATGAGAACTACAAAGGTTGTTGTGGATATGCAGGAAAAAACCATTTTATTATGGAGTAGTTGAAACCTAGATGAGTGAGTAGAAGCCTTAGATAGATCCATCTTGCTTTGTCAAAATATTTTGAGAGGTTGTTTTTAAGTATTGCCCCTTTTGATTTTTTGACCTTTATAGTGTGCATACCTTCCTGAGCCACACCTATTGCTTCATGTATTTTCCCATCCTCCAGAAAGCTAAACTTTTCATGAGAGATGATTTTTGAGAGAACCTTCTTTAGCCCATGAGAAATCACGTTTTCTATCACTTTGTAACTAATATTGTAGAGGGAGATAGTTCTGAAGTCTTCCAAGTTGATCGGGTTATCTAATTTAGGGATAAGTTCTAGGAAGGTTGAATTGAGGTGGGGGGGGGAGTGTACAAGTCCATTTACCCAAGACTCTTCTACTACATGGAGAAGATTAGGACCTATTGTGTCATAGGCTTCTATAAAAAATTCAATGGTCCACCCATATGGTCCTGGGATTTTGTCTTTCTGGAAGCTGTGGAGGATGGTTTTTAGCTCTTCTTCCGTGACTTCTTCCATTAGGTCTGAATTATCTTCTTTTGTAATTCTTTCAGGGAATAATCAATATGTCTAGATGAATTCTACAATAGTGGTCTATTGATATGCTTTGAAAATATTTTTGAAGTAGGATTTGCAATCTCTGTCATTCCTTCAAAAGTGGATACCGATTCATAATTTGAGTTTCTTAGTTCCCAAATTGTATTTTGATGTTTCCTTCCCTTGGAAAAATCCTGAAATAATTTTGTATTGTCATCTCCACAGGTCATCCATATTTCTCTACTTTTTAGTCTCAAAATTTCGTCCCTTTCCTCCAAGAGCTTCCTTCTACTAGACTCTAAGGAGATCAGTCTTTCCTTTTCTTCCTGTGTGGGGAATCCCCCCCTTCTGAGTTGTGGATTTCAACCAAATATGCCTCAATCTGGATAAGTTCTTAATCATCCTAGAGTTTTTTGTTCTTGGCCCAGTCCTTCAAGAGATGATTGATTCAAGCAAGTTTTTGTACAAAGTGAGTAGCAACATGTGATCCAACTTCTGCTACATAGGGGATCCGGTTGGAGTATATGAGTCTAAGGACTTCCTCATGTTTTAGCCAAGATGCACAAAATTTGAAGTGGATAGCTGGATTTTGGGGGTTTATCATTATTTCCATAAAAATGGGCAGGTGGTCTGAGTTAGATCCTGAGTCAACCCACTATTTGAACAATAGGTCTTTTCTAATTAGAATTTCCTGCATAAGAAATCTATCTAATCATTTTGTAATTCGACATTCCCCATATGTTTTGTTTGTCCAACTTGGATTAATATTTTGTTGTTCCAGGTCCAATAACTTAAGATTTTGGAGGTGATTTTAAAGAAATTGGACAAGGAGTCCATTATTCCATTTGATCCCCATATCTCATGGACTCCAAGCGTGAAATTCAGATCACCACCAATTACCACATTATCGCCTTGTAGGAACTAGGAGGCTTGAACTGATTCCCAGAAGGCCACTCTGTTGTTGTATGGTCCATAGATTTTTATAACATTTAGAAGTAAATTTGCTTCTTCCCAAAATATTTCCAGCCCCATGCTAAAGGAGGCTCCCCATGAATTTACACAACGTAGGGTGGAAGGGTTCCGTCCTATTGCTAGACCACCCGAGTTCCCTTTTTCCCTCTGGGCCAGGTAAGAAAAATTGCTTGAAATAGAAGATAAACAAGAAGAAACCTCAGCTTCTGTACCTAAGGTTTCATGCAGTAGAATGATATCTGTATTTTGGACCTGTATCATCCTTTTTAGGGAAATTTTTTTCCGGGTAGTTGTCAGATCCCTTAGAGAGAGGATTTTCAATTGGGGACCCCTTCAAGGTTCTGTACTTCTCTAAGTGCCACAAAAATAGTTTTCAGCTTACCATTCACTTGATCTCGAAGATGTTTTTGTTGTGCAAAAGAGAGGAAAGAGGGTTTTCCTCTTCCTTTTCCTCTAGTTGGGAGAATAGGGTTGGGAGAATAGGGTGGGGGTATGGCTCAAGCTAGGATGTCCCTTGATCGAAGATTAAATATGATTGTGGAGGTAGAGGTAAGGAGGGGGATAGAGTCAATCTAGGTCTACGAAACCAGATGTGGAGGGGTCAATTGAGAAGGAACATGAAGCTCCTATGAGGGAGGAGGGGAGGAGATCACTTGAGAGGGGGAGGGATGGGATTTTTCTTGTGGATAAGGGGGAAGGTTTGTAACTGAGTGCTATAAAGTGAAGGTGTTGTATCATTTAAATTCAAAGCATTTAACTTCTCTTTTATGGAAAGAATAGGATACATACTCAAGTATTGTGGAGTGCCCCCTTTAAGAGAAAGCCCTGTCTATTCTTCGAAAGCGTTTCCGAGGTGAGGTTGCCCAGATGTCAAAGTTCCTACTGTTGTTTCTTTTCTCTCCATGACCTTTGGCTCATGTTTATTGGGGAAACTTCTCTTTCAGGTGACGATTGTGGGAGAGGTGAAAAGACACTTCCTTTCCAAATGCCCTACTTTATGGCACTAATGGCATCTGAAGAGAAATCCCTCGTAGTTCAGTGTTTGCTGCCAAATTACAAAGCCCTAAATAAGATTTAATTTCTCCCTAAGCTCTGTCCTAATATTCATAGATACAAATATTCGTGCCACTACTTTCTAATGAGTTTTTACATAGGATAAATCTGCATCCATGAAGGTCCCAATTCCATTCTCGAGGTCTTTTAGTGAAGTTGGGTTCCATAATTCCAACGAGAGACTCGATAGGCATACAAAAACAAGAATTATGTCCATTCTCTCACTATCAGCATCAAATAATGGTGTCCATTTCTTGAATATTATGGGCACCGTGCCATAGAACCAATTCTGGCTCAAAATTTGGTCTATTTCTTGCTTATTGTTGAAAGTAAAGCTCAACCAACCTTTTGACAATGCATTTACTTCTAGCACTATCGGTATTTTCCCCATCAAGTTTGTGTGCACCCAAGCCTTCATTTCGTCATGATTAGGTTTCTTGCCCTTAATATTCCCTACAAGCACCTGATCAGCCATGTCTTCAACCTGTTCTATAGCCACATTAAAATTGCAGAAAATATTTAGGGTTCTGCCACTTGGGGCCAGAAATTTGTTTTTCCTCTTTCATTTAGGGTTTCCTTTTTTTCCCTCCTTTTCCAAGGATTTTTTTGTTGAAGGGTTGAGACTGGTGTCTGATTCGGAGGCAAGTAGGGTTTTCCGGGCTCGGCTGCCTTTAGTAAGGTGTTAATGAAGCCTTCTGCATTTGTGTCTCCATTCGTGTGCGATAGTGCTTTTACTGAGTGGAGGGGATTAGACCAAACTGCATTACCATATCCCCAAGTTTCGAGAGGGATTATCCAAGTAGGGTGGCATTGAGGTCTAGGGGGAAAAAATTTTCATTAGAGGCCACAGTTGATGGTGAGAAAACTGTACCTTTTCTAAAAAACCCTTCAACTTTTGTCGGAGATGGAAAAAATGAGGGGCTTTCAACATCTAGTTTTGTGTAAAATACTGTTGATGGTGAGAGAGAAATGTTTATGAATGTTGGGCCATGCAAGAGGTCTTCCTCCTACCTGTTTTCCATGGCTACAACAGACCTTCCAATTGGAAACAGAGTCATTGAAGGTGAAGGAAAGAGAGCAATGTTTACTGCTGTCGGGATGATCGAGGCAGCAAAAATAGTCTCACCCTACCATGGGTCATCCGAGTAATCCAATAGGTATGTTTCCTCTCCATACTACATGTGGCAGTAATAAAAACCCGAAAAAGGTAGAAAACCACCTTAGTCATCATTGCTGGAGGTTTTCCTTGGTCTTCTTTGACCCCCGCATCATTGGCCGCAGTCCTCTTCATAAGAGATAATTTCCTTCCTCCCATCTATTTTCTAACAAATACATATCATTCTTAAGGTTCCTTTTCATTTCTTCTTGCGCTTTATCGTCATATTTAATATTCAAAATATGATCTATTAGATGTTGTTTACACTTCTTAAGGTGATTATTCTCTTCAATATATTCTAATAGTTTCTTCTAAAGATCTTGATTCTCCTCTTCTAGCTTTAGATTGTATTGTGCCTTATCCTTCGCCTTCTTGATTTGAAGAATCAACTTCTGATTATGATCTCTTAAATGAGAGATCTCTTATTCGTGTTCCATGATGACTTTATCAAATTCATTTTGCATCTTCTGTACTAATTTTTTATCTTCTTTTGAAAGAACCTTTGATATGTATTTAATGTCTTCATACGACACTACTCCTGAAATTGAATTCATTGTAACATCAAGGAATGTGACTTTCTTATTTTTATAAGGAAATGTCAATAACTTTTCCCTTGTGTTGAACATGAAGGTACCCAATGTATCTAACCAAGCTGACCCTAGAATTATATCAATCTTGTCTTACTCCATTGATACCACTAAAAAAATACTAAATTGACTTAGGATCTTGTAATCATCAACAGATAGATGTAGGTTCTTAAGCTCATATTTCTCATCAGAAAGAATTGTGTTATTGTCAATTATATATGATTTTGAAAGCATTAATTGGTTTTCTAGGTCAACATTTATACAATTCTTCATGGTTGTTGGGAAAATAGCGATGCAGACAGACTTCTCTTGAATAATCCCATAATTTTTTAATATGGGGTGTGCATGTTTTTAAAAATTTTGTGGGAATATTCCTTTTTTTATCTTAAGACTTGCCGGAGGAGCTAGTCGATTAGCCGACTAGACTAGTTAGCAGACCAATTGTAGATTAGGTCGACCTCATCGGTCGTGTCGGTTGAGAGAACTGACATGTAGTTACCATAACTATTTTGTAAATGTATAAATAGGTTGTTGAGCCAAATATGAACTTGGTTCGATAATTTGATGTATGAACCCACATGTGTTATTGAGTAATATAAGTTGTTATTCTACCCACTAGTCTTGTTTCTTGTCTTTGTTATGATTATATGATTCTTTGTGTATTATTTATAACCTAATGATTTGATTGATTACAACATTGGTTATGCTTCCGGTAGTATATATACGAATGAGATGACCATGATCAGATGATCTTAGAATAAGAGATTAAGGATTGGTGGTAGCATAAAATTGTGAACTACTTGCAAAATTACATTCGAAAAAACAAGACGACTGTTTCCCAGGAGAAGGAGAAATTCTTCACCAAGACACATGAGAATTTTGTAGAATCTGTACCTCGGTCTCTGAAGAAATTACTGGATGAAAAATCCAGTAGAAATTAAGGACCAATAATTTCTCTAGAAACTGATAAGAGGTGGATGCACAAATCTTTTGGAGTGGTTTGAGAAAATCACAGACGAGCTTTGTGAAGAATACGTCGTGGAAGTGAGAGTCTCTGTCAAGAGTATCGAAGAGAGGTTCTATAATGATTTCACTAAGTAGTTTATTTTATCACTACTAACTCTTTTGTTTAAGTTCCTGATCGGTGGGGGAGTAGGCCACATTGTTGAGCCTTGTCCATCGTTAAAAGAACCATATAAAATACTAATTGGGTGGAGAAGCAAAAAGTGTGGGAGAAGTTTGTTGCAGAATGGGAGTGGGAATACTTCTTGAACAAATAAACAGAACCACCGAGGCTTACTAAAGCGTCAGGTAGGATATGGGGGGCCTTGCTAGACATGTGTTGGGTAGAGTATAAGGATTATAGTCGACTGAGGAAGCCACCGCCAGCAATGAGAAGTCAAGCCAAGAAAGAAATAATTTAGATAATGACTCACAATAGCACTTTAGATTTACAAAAAATAGAGAGAGATAAGAGGAAAAAGAGAAGGGAGGAACTTAGAGATCACGACATCATGTTCCAGAGAAGAATGGCCACTAGGGTGACAGAACATGAATAAAATCCACCAGAGTTGGGTCATGACTGACAAGAAGAGTGTGTAGATGAAGAAGTGTCACCAATGGAGGAATATTTGTGGATAGGGCAGTGTTAATCTCTCCAACTTGAGATACCATAGAATGTAATAACTCTATCTCTGATAAATTCGAACCTGAGTTCCCGAGTGCAGGCCATTGTCGAAGAAGACCTAAGGCTACGAGCTGGTGATTTCTATGTATGGAGTTGACTAGACGATGAAGGAAATGATGTCAAACATCTGGTAATTCATCGATCGAGGAAGGAAATTGGGTCACATTCCAATCGCACCCATCTAACCGAAGTATCCACCTACTCTACCCAGGACATGGAGGAGAAACCCTTGCTAAACACATATTTAGAGAACATAGACCAATCAAATTCACAAGGAAGAATATTTGAGTTACATAAATTTACTTGGAAATCAAAAGAAGAAGTCGAACTAGACTGAGAACTTGTCGAGGATGAATTGACAAAAAAAACTTCCAACGGAAATGAGAGTTCCGTTAGAAATAGATGTGAACAACACAGAGTTACAGAGAGTATCCCACCACCACCACCTGAAGGAGACGTGGACGTCGACGATATGGAGCACGATTCCACACACATCCCCCTCTATGAGGGCGATGAGGATCCCCGACAACATTGGTTCATCTGTGAATCAGCATGGGACACAAACATAGTAATAAATAAAGATAGATAGATGGTGCAGTTCGTCAATGCCTTGTAAAAGTGAGCACTGACTTGGTATATGACATATACTGCGAAAACAACCAATGCAACCAAAGAATATATTAAGCAACAATTCTTATCATTCTTCAAAACACCATATGCGAAGCATCTGGCTGCAAAAAAGTTAAAAATGATAGTTTAGAAACCTACAAAGATTGTCCAGGATTATGAAAAGAGATTGAAGGACATACTAATCCAACTAGATTATAATATAGATGAACACCTATTAATCCAATGGTTTCTTGCAGGGATTTCACAAAATATCTAGAGACATATTAGTATGGAAACGTTCAATACATATGAAGAAGCGCTTACGAAGGAATTGCAGGTTGATATGGACAAATATTACCCAGCACACCCTGTGTACAATCATATTGAAGAACAGCTAGAAATAGTGCAAAATCAATAAGGGAACTTAACCTCAAAGGACAATATATATGGTGCAAGAAATGTTCAACGACAAGTCATACTAAAGACAATTGTTGACAAGACATCAGATGACAAGATGTACATTTTTTTCAAACAAAATGCTTTTGTGATATCTTCCACGAACATGGAATACAGATGACAAAATATTTTCCTTTCAACATGAATAATGGAAAAGCTTCATGGTGCACAATTTGTGAAGTTAAAAAGCCACGCAATAGTCGACTGCCACTTAAACCTGAAGAATCGAAAGAACTATCATGTAGTCTATCGAAAAAATGTTGTTGCACAGAATAACAATGATAATACCCCAAGGAGAAATGAATAGAATGACCAAAGTAATCAGAAATATGAAGGTCATAGATATGAGCACCAGTACGACAGTAATCGTCATGGGGGATTTGCAGGTTGAGGCCAATTCATTGGAAGTCAGGACAACAAACCATGATGACTAATCCAGTGTTTCACATGTTACAACAAAGGTTACTAATATGTAGACTGTCCTTACAAAGACCGAACCGATCTAAAATTATGTACCAGTTGTGGTGTGAGAGATCACTCTTTATAAGATTGTCCCACCATGCTCAACAAAATAAATAAAAAGAAAAGTGTTAATGTCTTGTCGTGTATTCATAAGTGTGATGTAATTCATAAAAAGAATTTACAAATAGTCACTAGACAAGGAACAAAAACTAGTAATGATAATCCAAGAATAAGTAAAATAAAAATAAAAAATGATTACCCTAATCCCATAAAGAAAAAGAAATTATATAATGATGCATCAAATGTGTTTCAAGAATTTGCTAGACATGAAGCAATCAATGATAATCAACATAATATATCTCAAGAACTACTTAACTTAATACATAATGATAAATCAGTAGCACAATTTATTGATCTATTATACAATATTAAGAACAAACCTGGTATGGATAAAAAAACTAATAATATATTCAACCTAAATAAAAAAGATAAGAGTGATGCTGAACCACTTGTCAACTTAGAAATACAAGGATATCATGTTCGACAAGATGTTCTTGATTTTGGATCTCAAGTGAATATTATGACACGAGATACATGGGAACAATTGGGCAGACCTCAACTTAACGAATCATGCATATGTCTAAAGTTAGAAGACCAAGGACTTATCGAACCTAATAGGGTATGGATAAATGTCAAAATGACCATAAAAATCATTACTACAAAAGTTGACTTTGGAATCATAGACCCTAAGGAAGGATCCAACTCCTTCCCAGCCTTGGTGGGCCGGTCCTGGGGTCAGAATATGAAGGTGTTGATTTCATTGGATAAAGCTTAAAGTAAATGGGAAGAAAGTAATTGTCCCTACGTTTGTTTACTAGGGTTCCCCATGCCCTCTGATTCCATCATGATATCAACAGAGATATAACCTCCTAGTACGTTATTGATTCAATATGGCCCCTACTATTAAGTAAAGGGATCGGTGTTTTGAAGGCGAAACAATCAAGAGATCCTGGACTAGCAAAGCTATGGACCAAATAACATATAGACCAGCTGAAAAAAGACACATAACAATAGAGCAGTACATATATTCAAAATCAGATGGACAAAGGGATCAAGGAGACACCTATTAGTCTCATCACTACTCTATCACAACACAACATACAGGACATAGTGATTACTTTCTCCTTCACAAGGTGAACCATGGACCGAACCCATAGATGAAGAGACTGATGTCCGACAACTTTATCAAATACAAAACGACAAAGATCATATCGATCCAAATATTCATGGAGAAATTCATTTGGGGAATCAAGATTCAATCAACTATAATACAGATGCAGAATTATATGACTGAGAGATGGAAAACTATGAAACTCAATAAAAATAATGCTAGACCATTCAGGCCATCTCGAAAAAACCGACACATCAATGTTTCTCTGTGTCCATCATACCAAACATATTTGAAAGGAAAATTAGGGAATACCCTTCTTTAGCGCAAATCCCAACAGAAAATAAACAGTCTCTTCGGTATAAAGAAAGAGAGTCACCAGTCCTCCATATAGAACAAGTTTCCAAAAACTTAGGTGTGCACGACTGACTCCAAATCATGGTCGAAACATTTACAGGTCAACCTGTTTGATGGTGGGATACCCATCAATCTATACTACAAAGGTGGACAACAGCTTCAACATACTTTGTCGAAAGATTCAGAGGGAAGAAGCTAACTAAACAGGCACAAATACCAGTCTTCACAAAAGGAAAAGATCCCAAAAAACACATAAGCATATGTGAAAGAGAATGGAGAAGACTTGGTTACAAAGATGAACAAATATGGCCACACCTATTTCAATCCACTTTAGGCGATTTACCAAGTAAGTGGTATAATATGGAAGAAGCACGAGGTGAAATGTTTGTATGGAATGAACTCAAAGAAAAATTTACCAAGGACTTTAAATTCATACCGGAAGACGAAAAACCGGTCAAAGCAACGAAACAAATAAAAAAATTCATACAACTGACTATTCATCATAGTTCGACAAAAAATAATATCTGACCGAAAGCATCATGTAATAACATTTGGTCTAATAGAATACCATAGTCGACAAGACTTCGACTATAAAATTAGCATACAAATGGAAAAAGCTTTCAATGGAAATATGATCATCTAGAAATAGTAAAACCAATTATAACGATATTCAAGGTTGAATCGGTCGACAAAGACGATACTGACCAGATGATAAAAGAATACTTCTCAGCATCATTTTCACAATTAAAGGAAGGAAGTCGACAAATCAATGAAATCAAGGTGCCAGAATGGATGGACGCAAAGGTTAAAACCAAAGAAGCCAACATATTAATGACAACACACCAAAAATGACGAGAATAGGTGACTACTGGAGCAAAGAAAAAAAAATAGAAATAGTTAATCTACTGAAAGAGTTTCAGGATGTCTTTTCTTGAGACTATAAAGATCTTAAAAGGTTAGTACAAGAAATGGGTGAAATGAAGATTAATATCAAACTTGATACAAGACTTGTAAATAAAATACCTTACAAACTGGCTCACAAATAAAAGGAAATAGTAAAAAAAGAGATTGACAATATGTTAGCATATGGAATCATCTACCTAATTAACAAGTCAAAATGGGAAATCCCAATGGTCATTCAGCCAAAAAAAGCATGATTCGACAAAACTGAGAATCTATGTATATTTCTGGGAGCTGAATAAAGTCACTTTAACAAATCCATTTCCAACTCTGTTTGTAGATGAAATCCTAAATGAAGTTGTAGGACATGAGTGCTACTCATTTACAGATGGATTTTCAGGATACAATCAAGTGCCAATAGCCAAGGAGGATCAGAAGAAGAAAACACTCGTCTGTGAATTTGGTTCATTCGCTTACATAGTTATGCCATTCGGTCTTAAGAAATCACCAGCCATATTCTCAAAAATAGTAGTCAAAGCATTTCATGAATACATATATAAAACAATAGTTGTATACTTCAATGATTGGATGATCTACTCCATGTTGAAAGATCGTTGCAAATGGTTAAGACTAATTCTAGAATGCTGCCGACAAATCCAGCTATCACTCAACATAAAGAAATGCATCTTTTTGACCCCTATAGGAATTCTACTGGGACATATTGTATGCAAAGAAGGCATCAAAGTCGACTTCAAAAAAATAAAAATCATCCTCTAATTGAAACCTCTAGTGAATCCAAAGCAGGTCAGAGTGTTACTAGGACATACAGGATTTTACAGGAAATACATTTGTCACTACTTGGATATGACATACCCCTTACAAGAACTATTAAAAGAAGACCAGGATTTTGAATGGGCTAAATAATGTGATGCATCCTTCGACACTCTAAAGAGAAAACTAGTCGAAGCACCTATTCTCAGGTTCCCAAATTGGTCAGTCAAATTTCATGTACACATTGATGCATCAGGAATAGAAATGGGTGCAATATTAACACAAACAGAAGATGATGGGATGGAATACCCAATCATGTATAGAATCATAAAATTAAACTTTGAAGAACACAATTATTCCATAACAGAAAGGGAAGCATTAGGAATGGTCTTTGCACTCCAAAAATATTGACATCATCTATTAGCTAACCCCTCTATATTTTACACTGATCATCAAGCTCTGAAATATCTAGTAAACAAACCTTTACACCATGGAATAATCTGTCGTTGGTTGTTGCTATTCCAAGAATTTGAATTTGAAGTTGTAGTTCGACTAGGAAACCTAAATGTCGAAACAGATCACTTGTCGAGAATCGACAGAGGAGAGAAACCGACAGGAGTCGAGGACGATCTCCCAGACACACATCTATTTTGAATAGAAGTTGTACCAACCAAATTAGAAGAGATAACACAGTTCTTAGAGAATGGACAAACACCTGAGGGAATTAGCACCAAAACTAAATAAATTTTAGCAATGAATGTCGTACCTTATAGTCTAATTAATGGGTTCCTATATAAAATGGGCTTCAATGAAGTACTTTGTCGAAGTGTTTTAGATCATGAAAGAGAAAACATAATGCATGAATCAAACTATGGCCCAGCTGTAGGACATTTTCAGTCATATACGATTGCTAAAAAGATCCAACAATCGGTATTATGGTGGCCAACATTATACAAATATTGTCAAAAGTTTGTTAGTAGATGTGATCATTGTCAACATTTAGGTCGACCTTTACCTAGCACTGAGATGCCATTAATATTGGTAAATCCAAGTTGAATGTTCGAAATTTGGGCTATTGAAAATATAGGACCATTTACAGTTCCTGCTAGAAGGACGGGTGCACACTACATCATAACAGTAGTTGAGTACGTTACTAAATGGGTAGAGGAAGAACCTGTCAAAACCTGTTCTAGTGTAGTAGCTTCCAGATTCATATACAAAAATATAGTTACTAGATTTGGTTTTCCATTGACTCTAATTAGTGACCAAGGATCACATTTTATCAACAAAACCATTGCAGCCTTAACAAATTAGTTCAAAATCGACCACATAAGAAGCACAACTTTTCATCCTCAATCTAACGGTGCAATAGAAGCATTTAACAAAACCTTAACAAGAGGCTTAACGAGAATTTTCAAAACTAACAAAGAAGACTAGGATGAGAAAATTCCTGATGTTTGATGGGAATATAGACCAACATATAAGCGATCTACAAACCAAACACCATTTAGACTAGTATATGGCCAAGAAGCAGTTGTTCCCCTACACTTTCAATAGGAGCACCAATAATCCTTGACATATTACACATTAATGTCAAAGAAACTAAGAAGGACCGACTAATGCAACTAGCTAAGATATAAGAACACCAACTAATTTATATTCAACACAAAGAAATTCAAAAGCAACAGCAAAAAACATGGCACGACCGAAATATCAAAAAGAAGAACTTGTCGGTGGGAGATCTTGTGTTGCTGTATAATAGTCGAGTAAAATTTAAGCCGAAGAAATTACACACATAATGGATGGGACCTTACATCATGGAAGAAATCAATTCCAATGGATCATTTCAACTAAGAACTTTACAAGGAAAAGTATTTTGGAAGCTAGTCAATGGTGCTCGACTAAAGCGGTATCAAAACTGAAAATTCTATAAAAAAAACCCTTTCATAAATGTTAACATAATCTATAAAAACCATAAAAATCTAAAAACAAAAAAAGAAACAATATAGAAATATCAAATGATAGGGAACTACTCTGAAGGAGGAAGTAGTCAGACAAAGAATAGCAATTAACATCACAACCATCGACATAACGATTACCGCCCATTTTACCAACATTTTCATAACAATGATGGATATCGACAAAAAGAGGGCCCGAAGGTCCAATCAAACCATCATGATAACTGACATAAGGAGCACCAAAACCTGATCATATTAAAAGAACCATCGACATAGCATCCTTCTCATTCAAATCCACCATTAATACCTCCATCAACTAGATCGTCGCCCGCTTCACCTATAAATACTACATTAGATGAAGAATTCATATCATTCTACGAAGAGCTTGAGAAACAGGGTTATGAGAATCCTGAGATTAAAGTACTTGTTCAAGAACCAGAACTTGCTACCGAAAAAATGGCACCAAAAAAGACAAAATATACAACCAACAAGGAAAAAGAGCTAGAAACTGCCATAACTCCATTAATACAGACACTGGAAAACATTAGTAAGGCAAAAGTTCAAGAAACTTCTTGGGAAATACTGTGGGAAAAAATCAAGAAATGGGCATATATAGATAGGAAAATGACACCAGAAGAACATAAAGTAAATGCCAGCACCATCATGAGCTATATGAATGCACCTATTATGGAAAGCATCTACAGGACGAAGGAAATAATAGAAAAAATTATCATTAGCCAATATCACAATGGGAAGTTTTACTTTGATAAACCTGTTGAGATATCCAGAGAGGTTATTTACAAACTCACAGGGATATCTAACAAAGGTGAGCCTGCTCCTATCGGTTCAAATATTGGGTTGGTTGAGAAACTAACAGGTATACCGACCAGAAAGAACTCCAAAGGTTTGGTAATCATCCAAATCAAGGCCACAAAATTGTTGACATTATAGAATACAAAGGGAAAACATACTATTGGGCATAATATGTAGCCAACTTGGTCAAAACTATCTGCACAAAATTTCAACAGGAAGGCACTGCAATCACATTCCCATCGCTGATCATATGGATTGCGATGTACCACCTGTGTCCTGTCAAAGACCCACAGTTCCTTGAACTGACAAGATTCCATATGTGGCGCTTGAATCCATTCTCAATGGCTGGCAATTCATAGGAACTGGACATAGCCAAAGTGTTGTTAGAAAACAAGTTCCAAAATTTAAAGTTCACAACAGCCAGATGGAGGGTTCCGTAAAACATCCGAAGAAATCTGCCACTGACAGCACACATCCAGTTGGAACTAGACCACACTACAATATGGTACATGCAAGTATTTGCATCAAAAGATAAATACCTCGATTATTATCCAATAGTTGAGGAGATATTCACAAAATTTTCCCGACGGTCTAATACCAAAATATCTATACCAGCAATTGCAAAGAAGACTGATCAACAAATTATTGAGCCTCTAACCGACCAAGATAAGGAGGAATATTATGAAGTACACCTTCATATAATCACTTTCACTCTGGAAGACACCCCAGCAGAAGAGGAAAAAAATCTTCAAATAGTAACAGTACCGTAGCCACAACAAGCCCTCGTATCGACACAACAACAGGAGGAGGAGATTGAAAAATCAGATGAAGAAACATAGTCTGACAAACTAGAGTATGCTATGTCGAAGTAGAATCTCCAACAACTAGCTCTAGAAATATCCAAATCATGGAAGAAGAAAGATAGTCTGGAAAAAGGGAAGGGAAAGCACATACTCATTCTTTAAGAGGAATCAGATGATGAGGATGAGATACTTTCCAGAGCTTCTGAGATTTTGGAGGATACTTCTAAGAATAAGGTATCCATAAAAAAAAAGTTCAAACAATTCATAGAATAAGAAGCAAAGAAGGAAAAATACAAAAAGGTAAGAGTCACCACCCCTCCTGAACTCAACTCTGTTGGTCTAACTTCCACTCCACCACTCCCATCTCCAACACAAATAGTTCAAGAACTAATACCAAACTCGACCTCTGTTTTTTCATCCAACCCTTACAGACAAATATTACCTGAAAAAATTAAGGAAAAATTCAATAAATACGCTGAACTACATGAATTTATCGATAGAGTGCCCAACCTATTCCTTAATGCTTAACAAATAAATACCTCAAAACCAATTTTTGAGTCAGGCTCCTCACACCAACCTCTTGTAATCACCCAACACCCCGACCAAACACAAAAGCCTCCACCAAAACCAAGAATTGTCGGAGTTATTAAATCCTGCTTCCAAAGATATCCCTACAAGACTTCTCAAATTATCGTAGCTCAAATCTCATCCTTCATACCATCTGTCGGAAACCCATTACTCCTGATCAATGAGGGTGAGGAAGAATCAATAGTAGATGAAACTGTTGCAAATGAACAATATGACCTATTAGCAATAGACCAATAAATGAACTACCTCCTTGATTTTGTTGAAAATAATGAACTTGATGACTCGACACGAGTATTCAAGGACCCTATGCTGATAGATACCATACCAAACATCCCATTGATTTAAGAACTCCCACCTTCACCTATACCACCTTCAACTTCAGTTCCACCTTCCATGCCACTGGAAATTACCCAACCATCCACCAACTCCCTACCCAAAACACAAATTATAAACACTGAATTTCTAGGAAGCTTAGTAGGGAAACAAACAGAGCAACCAACATAACAAAAACTGGAACAACAGCAAGTAGAACCAGTACTGAGAAGAGCAGTGGATGCACAACAGAGAGGCCAATATCAAAGGGAAAGAAAAAAAGAAGCATAAGAAAAAAGGGAAAGAACAACAGCAATAGACATAATCATCACTTCAACAGATACCATCAACTATCCATTTACATTGGCTAGGATCGACTACTACAGTAGAAACACCAAAAATCAGGGACGAAGAATTAGATCAATTATTGGAATCCCTCAATAAGGAAGAAAAAAATAAGAAAAGAGAGAAAACAGGAACAAATTGAGAAACTTAAAACAGAGCAACTAGAATTTCTGAAAAAATGTAGGGATTTAATTCAACAAGTCATACCAGCACTACAAGAGGTAGACACCGACAATCCATTGGATCATGCATACCAATTGTTTGAAAGTGTCGTGTCCATTCTGCAAACTCAACTACATGAAAATAAGGAAGAACAGACAGAACAAACTTCTGTATTGTTAAGGAATCAATTCACAACATTCTCCGAAGCTTGTGAAGTACTAAAAGAACATTTGGAGGAGTCTACTACTACAGAGGAAGTTTTAAGAAATTGATATACGTACTATGGCCAAGTATTCCAATAGGTCCTAAAGACTCGTGAGCACATCAAGACATTACAGAACCAACAGGGACTCCCAGAAGAAATAGAAGACATAGTACAAGATCAGATAGTAATGGAATCAACAAAGTTAGAAAAATTAGAAAAACAATCGCATCAGTGAATAAATCAGGAAATCCCTAGCCTCAACACACTTGACAAGTTTTGTCCACATAGGAAAATATTACTCGACACAGCAGAGGAGAAGGCACAATTTTCGGGCCGTGACATGGATAACATTATAGACCTATCAATACATGAGAATATTTCTACCTTGTCAAGCATCACAACCTTGACCATTGATATTCAGAAAGCACTCTACAATTGGACATAATTTCAGCATCATCTAGCAGTGACAATAGAAGCCATTGTGGAGATTTGTGTACAGAAACGACCATCTATCCAATAGCAAAGTCCATGAGCAAAGCAATTGTAGGAACTACTTAAGACAGTCAATTTTGTTATCTCCCCTATTTCTTTGGGACAAAGAAAGGTTTTGTTCCTAGGGGAGATGTTGGAGGAGTTATTCGGTTAGCTGACTAAACTAGTTAGTCGACTAATTGTAGATTAGGTTGGCCTCATCGGTCGTGTCGGTTGAGTGAACCGATAGGTAGTTAACATAACTGTTTTTTAAATGTATAAATAGGATTGTGAGCCAGATACGAACTTGGTTTGGTTGGATGTATGAACCCACGTGTGTAATTGAGTAATATAAGATTTTATTCTACCCACTATTCTTGTTTCTTGTCTCTGTTATGATTATATGATTCTTTATGTGTATTATGGGTAACCTAGTGATATGAGTGATTACAACAAGACTCCATTTTATTATGCTTATTATCCCAAGATATATCAAATAAATGCATCTTTTATCTTGTATAGTAAACTATACTTTTCAATAATTTATTTATTTTTCTAAAGACTTCTTATATATTGGCTAGTTGGGAGGAATGATTTTTACCTACCCCACCCAAGTTCAAATATCATTTGCTCCTTAGTAGCTTTAAAAATTATTATGCACTTTTAGATTTGTTTCTCCTTAAGGCTAATGCATCCAATAAACCACTTGTTGGAAAAGAAACCATGTGTTGTTGTTAAGTGTGGTTTCTACTTTTTTTACTTTTCCCTTCCTTTTTTTCTTTTGTTTTTCCCCTTTTCTTCTTTTTTCATTTTCATTTTTTTTATTTTCTCTCTTTTTTTAGTGAAGTCGAATACCTAATTAATTAAATAACTATAAAATAGAAAAGACAAAGTTCCAAAACTCTATCCAAAGGCAGACGTAAACTCCCAAGAAGGGGCTCCGATATCACTGTAACGGTAAAAATCCGTTTACTAGAACTTCTCTAACTTCCACTTTCGAAAAAAAAAACAATCCATGAATATATATAAAAGTTGATAAAATAGATATGATATTTTCCAAAATCAACTTCCTTGTATTAATCATTATTTAAAGAGTGTCTAATGCAACTCTTCATAAAGAGTTACACCTTTTGACTAATTAATATCATATTATTATATTATTATTATTTGTTGTTATTAAATTTTTTTGTAAGTACCCATGGGGGAT
>LPNX010128975.1:658955-724833 GCA_001517045.1 Pseudotsuga menziesii
TTAGAGTTTGATGTAATATTAAGAAGCATATTGTCTTTTATGTTGTTGAAATTGTTCTTGCACTTTAGGTACCTAGTCATAGTATGCTCTTAATGCAAGAATGACTCACTTTTATGAGAAGGATAGGATATCATGTATTGTCTTTAATTTTGAGATTATGAGTTATGAAGCACGATTCATCTTTCTCTACAACTCTTTAAATATGTTGCAGCCCCAAAACTCACAAGAATATAAAATCACATGAGTGACAAGAGTCCCAAAGAAGAATTTCTTCTTATCTGAAATCCAAAGGTTTTCTTAAATTTACAACTATTTTATAGTCCATAATAATCTTTTTACCCTCCATTTATCATTTTCTTAATGTTATAGTTCTAGTTAAACCTTATGATGATGATCAATTCAAATATATTTGTATAAAGTCACTTCCTCTTAATTGTTATTGTCATACACAAAATTAATGTAAGTAACGTTTTCAGATTTGATCATCATAACCTTAGTTTTGGAACTATTAACAATCATACATGTTGTAGATAAAAAAATATTTGAAATATTTTAGTTTATTGTGGAGATCATAGGGACTCCTAACCATAAGAACAATATCATCAACATAAAGAATAAGGATGATGATTGTACCATCTAGAATTGTGTTGACACATCTTGCTTCTTCCAAACAATCCACTAATGTGTTGCTATATATTCCAAAATGGATAGGGGATAAAGGAAATCTGTAATACACCGAATAAATGTAAATTAATATGATTTGGATGTTTTATTACTATGCTTTGGACAAGAAATTCAAAATGGAAGTAATGAATTATTTTTATTTAATAATTAAAGATACTGAGAGAAATCAGAACTGAAGTAGTTGTTGAAAGAGTGTTTGCTGACCCACAAGGGGAAAAGACAAGTGGTGAAAGCTATTGAGTGAGAAATATTTGATGTAGGAGGCATCTTCCCCAAAATAAGGTCAACAATCCTTGTGAAGTGCTAAAGAGCAGGTGAATCATAAATGACCAAGTCTTAGGAAAAATACTATATAATAGTATGTCCATCAAGCAAGCGGAAGGCTAGTGATGGATGGGGAATTAATATGTTAATGCAAGAGATGGTGTATTGATCGTAGTTTGTCCTTGTGGTTTAACAAACAATATTGAGAGTTCTCAAACAAGTAATACTTGGTTTATCTAGGATTTGGTTGGGAGAAACGACAACTTCAATTTTGTTTTCTAGACAGTGGTGTCAGGTTCCGTACTCTATTTCGTATCTATTTAAGTATTGATAAATTATAGTTTGAGTATAAACATGAATAGCAATGACATTTGTATATTATATTATACTCTGTACCTATCCCTAATTTTTTTTATTTGTTTAAAAACCTGTAACAAAAGGAACCAGAACAATAATTTGCAGATCGACTTATCTCTTACCCAGAAAAGGCGTGGCAAGATGAAAGGCTTCACAAGAGTTCAAAGAATGAACTGTTTCCTTCCTCACTATGACGAACCTGTTACGATGAGGACGTAATGGCGACCTTTCCTTTGATAAAAAAAAATCCAAACAAACCTTAGAAGCAAGAAGAAAACGATTTCATTAATTGACTGTGTAAATGATTGAGCAAGAAAGTGCAGCGAAACCATGAATGGCAAAGCTCTTTCCATTCAAAAAGTTACACACCAAACGAATGCCAAAAATAAAACCCTCGGACAAGGTAAAACTGCATTAAAACTCTTGCAAAAACCCTTGCGGGAGATTGCAAAAGGTGGAGGGCTGAGATCCCTCTCGTACCACATCTGCATGTAATTAAACTTGCAATTGAATGCACTTCAATTCGTTGTCAACTCGCAGCTAGGGCAGACATTAGAGGAAATTTCAACTCAAAATGGACCTTTTAACTTTGATTCAAATTCCATGTCATCATGTGTTAGCCAATGAAATTGCTTTAAATTTAAAATACTATATAGGTCTTAAAAATTTTTTTAATATAAATTTGGGGAAAGGTATTATAAAAAAAACTACCTTTTTTGTTTGTATTTTCGACATATCTCCCCGTGTTTTTACTCAAATTTCGATCGGGAGAGCTCGTTGGATGTGGAATTAAATTATGCATCCAACAAGCTCTCCTGATCGAAATTTGAGTAAAAACACGGGGAGATATGTCAAAAATACAAACAAAAAGTAGTTTTTTTCTTTTCTTCCTCCAAAATTAATAAATATTATTTTATTATTTTAACTATTATTTTATTAATTCTTTTTAGGAGGCCCATTTTGAGTTGAAATTTCCTCTAATGGTTATTTTTCCTTAGCTACAAAACTTAAATGTATGCGTTGTACCTCCTTTCGAAGTATGCCATAACCATGTTATAAAAACAACAATGTATAATGTGCCAAGGTTGTGGCTAGGGTCACGACTATGGTGTTCATCAACATAGTCCTCAAAACACCACGTTACAAACCATTAATAAAAGTTTGCACCAAGTCTCTCAATCTGAAACCTTAAATATAACTTTTAGTTACCCTTTCCAACTTATAGTGGAGAGTAATTCTAGAACTAAGACACAATTTTCTAGGGCTAAAGTATATATGCTATGACTCATGCATAGCTTTCTAAGCTTAGGTCCTTGGAAAACCAATTTTTAAAATAATTACAAAAGTAGTGAAAAAACATCACCTTAATGAGTTACTATAGGTTCATTGTCACCCTATGCAATGCAACATGAGGCATAACCTGTCCATCCAACATAAAAATTGATATACGTTATTTTACACACATATTTATTTATGCCAACAATTTATTTCATGTTGCAGCCAATATGTACATGTTACGACAACATAACCGGATAATCGAATAAAATATTTTTATTTTTATTTTGGATTTATAGGTTTGTGATAGAATGGTATCAGAGCATGGTTACACTACTTGGCCTAAACGATCCCAACACTAAAACTGATAAAAACATAAAACTAACTTTATCTTGTTGTGGTTTGACTCTCTTACAATCAAGAAGAGAAGAACAACCTTGTTTTTGCAGGAAATTATGGAAGATGTGGGAATGTCCACAAAAGAGGAATCCCATCCTAGGAATCCAATAAACAATTAAGAAGGTAACCTAAGGGATGGTGAAATATGGGTAAATCTAAATGAAAGTAGAAATCACAACCCATCTGAAGTACAACAAAAAGTTAAGGAATTAGGAGCATAACTAAAACAAGTTAAAGAAGATAACGAACGTATTATGGAAGTGTGGGAAGAGTTAAATAATATTCTCTTGTCTAAACTACACAGTAATGAAAACGAAAAAAGAGGAGCTAGAACCCAATATGGAAAAAAATACACCTTAGAAACGTAAGGAAACTTGAGTTTTCCAAACATGAGACTGAATCTTCAATTGAATAATCAGCCAAGCATAATACAAAAAATCATAAGGATTCTAGTGAAAGTAGTAGCAATAATCAAAATAAAAAGAAATATAAACCATATTAATAAATTTTGGGTGAATTCAAAAAAATCGAACCTCATGTGTTTAATGGAGAGATAGAGAAAGGAGAAGAAGCAGAATCTTGGTTATCTGGAATAAATAAATATTTCCAGATTTATGATTATTCCAATGAATTAGTGGACAAAATGGCCGTCTATAACTTAACGAGAAAATAAGATATACGGGGGAAAGACATAAAGAAAGTAAAAGGTATAAAAGAACGGTATGTCACGTGGAGAACCTTCAAGAAAAAGTTTAAACGAAAGTATCTCTCAGAATAGTATTACAAATAAAAAGATAAAGAATTTTATGAATTAAGATTAGGTGTTATGGCCATGAAAGACCTCTGTAGTAAATTATTAAGTTTAGTTCAGTGTGTTCCTTATATAATTGATGAAAAACCAAAAATACAACACTTTCTCAGTTGTCTGCCTCTTATGTTTAAAGAGAGGATTGAGTATGACAATCTGAAAACGCTGGAAGAGGCAATGAGAAAGGAAAACTTTTGTTATGATTAGAATAAGAACAAACGGGAAAATATACCTAACAAGAAAACTAAAAGATGAGATAATTTTGATAAGAAAAAGAAAGAAAAACAGTAAGTTTTACAAGAACACCAGGAATAACTATTGGGGATACCAATGGAATAACTAGAAAATCTTAAAACCAATAAAACCTTTAGCAAATGAAAGAGAACCATCCACTGCCTTTAATAAAAATACTACATAGAGGGAACCACTAAAATGCTTGGAATGTGGTGAGCCACACTACTTTAAAGAATGCCCCATAAGAAAGAATTTTTTTTAATAATGTTCACTCAATCCAAGAAGTTTCTATGGTTTGGTATATGGCGAGAAGTATCCCGAGAATCAGTGCATCAATGGAAAATTGATAGGAAGACCATCAGACTTCAATGGTCAAGATCAACGATATGATAAAATACAAACCCATTTCCATACTAATTGATCTATGTGCAAGTTTAAGTTATCAATCTCCTAGGATTGTAGAATTATATAAATTACTATAATATAAGTTTGAAAAATCATGGCTTGTACAACTAGCCACATGCACAAAACTGGAAGTCACTACTTACATGAAAAACCGTGAAATTATGGTGAATGAATTGAATACACGTGCTAACTTAAATATCTTACCGTTAGGGTCTTATGATTTGTTGATAGGAATGGACTGGTTAGATAAACGTAGATTTATGTTAAACTGTTATGATAAAACTTTCACATGTTTGGATGATAATGGTAATATAATTAATGTAAAAGGAATTCCTAGAAAAGTTACCATAAGAGAAATCTTTGCCTTACAGATGAAAAGGTCTATACATAAGGGATGCATGGATGTAATGGACGACAAGGATAAATATAATCAACTTAGAATAGAGGATATGCCAATTTAAAAATATTTTAAAGACGTATTTTTAGAAGAAGTTCTCAGATTGCCACCGAATAGGAATGTAGAATTTATGGTCGATCCAGTACCGGGGGAGGTACCATCATCAAAATATCCCTGTCAGATGAATATAGTAGAGCTTAATGAACTTAAATCACAATTACAAGAACTAATTGATAAGAATTACATTTTACCTAGTGTTTCCCCTTGGGGAGTTCCGACCTTATTTGTAAAGAAAAAAGATGGCACTTTAATACTATGTATAGATTATCAAAATTAAACAAGATGACTATTAAAAATTGGTATCCATTTCCTTGGATCGACGATCTATTTGATCAGTTTTGATTTGAAACCATCTTCTCACAAATAGATTTAATATCTGGATACCATCAGGTATGGATCAAGGACAAAGACATCTTTAAAACTGCTTTTAGAACTATATATGGTCATTATGAGTTTGTCGTAATTCCCTTTAGATTAACAAAAGAACCTACAAGTTTTATGTGCTTAACGAATAGTATTTTTAGTAATTACTTAGATAGATTCATAGTCATCTTCACTGCCGACATGTTGATCTACTCTAAGAAAACAAGAACACGAAGAAAATATAAGAATAATTTTACAAGTGTTAAGAGAACAACAGTTGTTTGCTAAGTTTACCAAGTGTGACTTATTTAAAGATAAAATCCAGTATCTAGGACACGTGGTGTATAAAGATGGAATATTAGTCGACCCCGATAAGATTAAGGATATCACTGAATGGCCTTTTCCAAAGAATTTAATGGACATAAGATCATTCGTGGGGATTACTGGCTACTATCGAAAATTGATTGAAGGGTCTTCTAAGATAGTCTACCCCATAACTTCACTGTAGAATAAAGGTAATAAATTCGATTGGAGCAAAAAATGTACTGAAATTTTTAATAAACTAAAACACTTGTTAACCAGAACTCATATCTTAAAAATTGTTGATGCCTATAAGGATTTCGTCGTATGCAACAATGCATGTAAAGAAGGATTAGGCGGGGTACTAATTCAATAAAAATATGGTGTGGCCTACGAGTCTAGGAAGTTAAAAGAACACAAGAAGAATTATGATACTCATGACTTAGAACTTGATGCCATCATACATGTGCTAAAAAAATGGCGACACTACCTCATCGGAAGAAGATTCTTACTAATGTCAGATAACAAAGTCTAAAGTATTTGTTTGAACAACATAATCTTCATGCTAGAAAAGCTAGGTGGTTTTCGTTTTAAGCAAAAATGATTTCGAAACAAAACATATAAAAGGGAAAGAGAATAAAGTTGTAGATGCTTTAAGTCATCACGCAAACTTACTATATGAAAGAATCAATTATGAATCAGATTTAGAAAACAAAATTTTAAATGAAGAAGATTTTGATAAGGAGTACCAAACCCTAAAAGAAAAGATTACAGAAAATGAAAGAAATCAAATAAAAACAAATCTTGTCTGAATGGAAGAGGGTTATTACTACATAAAGGTAGATTATATATACCAAATTCAACAGATATTAGATGAACTGTTATGGATTAATTACATAAATGACCGTATTCAGGACATCTCGGATACCAAAAAAATCACTATGACGAGAAAAGACTTATTTTGTCGTAATATGAAAAAATAAGTAGAAAAATATTTATCACATTGAATATAATTTCAACATGTAAAGGATGAACACCAACATCCAACAAGATTATTGTAGTCATTACCCATTCTGGAATGGAAATGGGAAGTAATCAACATGGATTTCATAATAGGTTTACCTAAGAATTTTAAACAACACGAATCAATCATGGTCGTAGTAGACAAATTAAGTAAAGAAACTCACTTTATTTCGGTAAAATATACTTTTAAGGATGTTAACATTGCTGATATATTTATGAAAGAATTTTTTCAGGTTACACAACATACCTAAGGTAGTAATCTCAGATAGAGATGTAAAATTTATAGGAAAGTTTTGGAAAGCCTTGTTCAAGGGACTAGGAACACAATTAAATTTCAGCACTGCATATCTCCCTCAAACGGATGGACAAACTGAAAGAGTAAATCGGATTATGGAAGACATGCTTAGAATGTATGTAATGGATAAACCTAGTAAGTGGGAATATTACTTACACTTAGTAGAATATCCTTATAAAAAACATTTCCAAGTGTCGGCTAGAATGATTCCATTTGAAATTTTGTATGGAGAAAATGTAACAGTCCAATTTCTTGGAGCAGTACCGTGGATAGGTTAATGTTAGGTCCTAAATTATTGAAATATATGGAAGTAACAGTGAAACAGATACAAACAAATTTGAAGGATTCCAAGATAGGAAAATGAGTTATGTCGAGTTGAAAATAACTCCTCGTGAGTTCCAGGTAGGTGTGCATGTATAAATAAATTTAAGACCCAAGAAAAGATCCCTAAGACTGAGAATATACTCAAAATTGGCACCGATGTATTGCAGGACATTTGAAATTTTGGAAAAAGTTGGATCGGTAGCATATCCGATGGCATTACCACCTACAATTAAAGTACATAATGTTTTTCATGTTTCCATTTTGAAGAAATATGTTCATGATTCTAGTCATTTGATTAACTGGAATGTTATATAGTGTGGAAATTGAACCCAAGATATAGAACAATTACAGTCACAAAATTGCTAATCAAACATGCAAAATTAACACCAAAGGAGACTGAAATTGGAGCATAACACTAATCTGTATTGAGTAAGTGTACAATAGCCAACCTTATGAAGTAATAGGCTGTTGTAATATATAATTACATGATAGAATTGAATGTATAAATATTCCATTCGAAATAGTCAAAAAGCAGGCTTACCAAAACTAGTCAAATCCCCCAAAGGTGCATAACGTAGTTTCCAAATATAGGTAGATGCTCACGAATTGGCTAATTCAAGTGGGAAACCTAAAGAGGGATGGAAATACAAATCATACATGCTTTTATTTGGAGAAAATGAGGGAGGATTATGTGGGAAAAAAACAAGGAAACTATACCTAGTCTAGCTTTTCCTTTTGCCTTAATTTAGAAATAAAACAAGGCAACTTTTCAGAAAAAGCAGATATACGCTTTAGAGAATATTGAATAAATAAGAAATGATAAATTGTGTCTCTAGGATGTTTTTCAAGTTCTCCATGACTCAGTTTTATCATGTGTTGACTTCTAGGACATGTAGAAGGCAACTAGCATAGAATGGAATCTAGGAAACTAGGTAATAAGACAAAATTAATTAAATTAATGTCTAATGTAGGTAACTATGGGTTGATTATTCTAAAACCCCCCATTAATCCTGAATTTATGAGTAAATATCAGAAAAATATAGGGCCTAGAAACAAGGCTTAGTCACCCTTTACATACTGCTTGTCCATACAACCAAGGAAAGAGGCAAAAACCCAGTGGGAAAATCCTCCCTTAAACATGGACAGGAAAAACAAAATTTGAAAATATTGTCATCAATCATGCTTCACAGCATGATCAGCAATCCCCAACAGTGTTTTGAGATTGCTGAATGTCTTCTCACAAAAAACTTTGGTGAAGATGTCTGCTACTTGTTCTGAAGATGCACAAAAGAGTAGATCAATGGTACCATCATGCACAAGCTGTCTGATGTAGTGCATATGGATCTCGATGTGCTTGGTCCACTGTATTTGAAATATATCATTGTAGATTTGAATGGTGCTCTAATTATCACAGTAGATAATAGTTGAAAACTATGATTCGAAGACACATTCTCCAAGTATTCCCTGCAACCACAAACATTGAGTTGCTGCATTTACAATTCCTCTATACTCTGCTTCTGTAGATGAGAGTTCTATGGAACTCTGCTTCTTGCTTGACCAGCTGATTGGTCCTTATGCAAGATGAACACATCTCCTGATGTAGACTTTCAATATGTGTTTTCACTTTCCCAATCACTATCAGTAAACCCAATCAAATCAAGATCAGATTTTGCTTTGTAGAAGATCCCGTGAGTTCTTGTTCCTTGAACAAAGTTTAGAATCCTTTTGGATTCTCTCCAGTGGATCTCATGAGGCTGATCCATGTATCTCTATGCCACACTAACTACATAATATAGATCAGTTCGAGTGTGTGTAAGATAAAGCAAACACCCAATCAACTGCCTATACAGTGTATTATTTACCATAGGAGAAGAACCTGCTTCTTCAAGCTTAAATCCTGAAAGGAAGGGAGTATTTCTTGGCTTGAAATCTTTCATGTTGAACTTGTTCAAAAAATACAAAGCATAATTGCACTTATGTACTTTTATTCCATGTTGGTATTGAGCAATTTCGAGACCCAATAATTGGCTCAACAATCCCAAATTTGTCATAGAAAATGCATGGTTCATTGCATCCTTCAAGGAGGAAATCTCTTTCTTTGAACTTCCTGTAATCAGTAGGTCATCGACATACAAGACAATAATAATCAAAGAACCATGAATCAGCTTCAAATATACATTAGGATCAGACTTGCATCGAACACAACTCAGTGATAGCGAAAATGCATCAATCTTGGCATACCAAGCCCTGGGGACTTGCTTGAGCCCATACAATGATTTCTTTAACCTGCACACTAAATATGGATTATAAAAAAACCTTTCAGGTTTCTGCATGTAAATCTCTTCAGTGAGATCTCCGTTTAGTAAAGCACACTTCACATCCATGTGATGCACTTCCCACTACTTCGAAGCTGCAATGGCTAGAGCTAGCCTTATGGAGTCCATCTTTTCCATTGGTGAAAAGGTTTCATTGTAGTCAATACCATGTATTTGTGAGTATCCCTTGGCTACCAATCTTTCCTTATATTTTAAATTTTAACCATCAGAAATAAACTTAGTCTTGAAAACCCACTTACATTGAACTAGCTTCCTCCTTGGGGGAAGATCAACCAGTTCCCAAGTGTTGTTCTTATGGAGTGAGCTGAATTATTCTTTCATGGTTGTTTGCCATATTGGATCATGTGCTACATCTTCATATGTCTGTGGATCTAATTCAACCATCAGATAGTGCTTCTCAGCAAATAGGGGATCTTTCACACAAAGGGCACTCTCAAATTGAGATCTAGTCCTCCTAGTGTCATTAGGATTTCCAGCTAGTTCCCCAGTTGCATGAATGGTATTTGTTGCCCATTTTGGTCTCATAGGAATTTTAGGATCTACAATCAAATCATAATTATCAAACATATCAAAATTAGAAAACTCATTAGTCTCTCCACTTATAATCAATGGTTCTGGTGGTGAAGAAGAGTCTCCAACTTCAACTGCTACTAAAGGATCTTCTTGGAACTGAACACTTCTTTCAATGAAAGATTTGTGAGTGCTCAATTTTATCAGCTTGTACCCTTTTGAATCTTTAGAATACCCAACAAATAGGCACTCTTGTCTTTGGGGTTTCAAAACCTTCCTCTTTTCAGTTGGAATTCTAGCCCAAGCCTTTGAGCCAAAAATCCTAAAATGGGTCACATCTGGCTTGTGCCCACTCCAAGATTCGAAAGGAGTCATACCATCAAGCTGCTTATGAGACACCCTATTCTAGATGTAGGATGCACATTTTATATCCTCGGCCCAAAACTTTGGTGCCAAAGTCTTAGCCTCCATCATGTAGGTTTCCATCTCCTTCAGTGATCTGTTCTTTCTCTCAGCAACACCATTTTGCTGTGATGTGTAAGGGATTGAATATTGCATCTGAATACCTACATATTTAAAATACTGAATGGACTCAGACTTGACATACTCACCACCATTGTCATATTTAAGGATCTTGAGTTTCCTCCCAGACTGGTTTTCAACCAAGGCTCTAAAGACTTTGAAGAGGTCAAAAACTTTAGACTTATGCTTTAGGAAGTAAACCCAACAATACCTGAAAAAGTCATCTATGAAGTTCAGTGCATATTTGGCTTGAATCATAGACATATGAGGGAATGGACCAACAATTTCACTGTGGATCAGCTCAAGAGGTGCATAGGTTCTCTCATGACTAGCTTTCTCATACTCGTGCTATGGGTGTTTTCCTAGGATACAACCTTGACAGACTCCCTTAGAAAACTTGATATTTGGTAACCCTATGACCATCTCTTTTTCAATAAAATCAGAAAGTTAATTGTAGTTAATATGGCCAAATATTTCATGCCAAATATTGCTTGCTTCATTAGCATGAATCAGAAGATCAGAGGGGTTTGAGTAGGGTAGAAAATGGGAAAACTTGAATACCTTCGAAGTGTGATCAACAACACCTTTTGCTATGACTTTACCATTCAAAATCTCATTGATTTCAACATTATCAGGGGAGAATATGACCTTATTTGGAGACCCAGTATGATTCATCTGATACACTGACAAGAGATTAGAGGCAACACCTGAAACATACAACACATTATTGAACTTACCATGGTCAAGATCAATCCTTCCCTTCCCCAAACTATCAGTGAGAGAGTCATCTCCCAAAACTATTGGTGGACCTTTCGACATGTCAAGAGATTAGAATGTCTCTTTTGTTGAAACCATATGTCTAGAAGCTCTAGAGTCTATGATGAAGCTAGGTGAGCTTGATGTGCTAGAAACCAAGGCATGTACTCTCTCTATGTCCTCTGAATTTGATCCTCCTTCCCTCTTCTTTGAGCAATCAAGAAGGGAGATGTTATTCTTCTCTAGGAGTTGGGTCAACATGTCAAATCACTTCTTCATATAAGACCTCTCAGGATGATAGTCCTTACTGCAGTATGCACACTTGCTCATTTATCCTTTGTTCTTCTTCTTCTAGGATTTCTTATTGGAACCTTGGGGCTCCTCTTGAGACTTGTTCTTATCTCTCTTTTGCTCAAGTGGATTTTTATCTTTTTTCTTGCTTTTTGAATCCAACCTTGAATCTCAAGCAACCAAAGCTTGGTCTTTGGAAGGTTTGATGGTGCCCATCATCACCAACTTATCTTGCTCTTATGTGAGGGATTCCAATGAAATATGCAAGATTAGGCATATTCTAGGCTTGAGCACTCAACTTGGTGGTATGGAAGGTCAAAAAAAACACTGAATAGTCAGGACCAAGCCTAGAGAGTATGGCCAAGACTAGTTGATATTCCTTCTTTTCAATCCCACACTATTTCAACTGCAAAACAAGGGCCTTAAACTTGGAAAAGTAGAGTTGCAATGATTCAAAGCTACTAGGACTCAAGGAGATCAGCTCATTCTCGATTTGATGTCCTCTCATATCATCTATATTTACAAAAATATCTTCTATATTCTCCCACACTTCATTAGGTGATTTCAATCCATCAAAATGGAAGAGGAAGTTTCTTGAAATCCTCAGACACAAAACACCATAGGCCTCATCCCTCCTGTTGTGCCATTTAATTTTCTCTGTAGCTACATTGGGCTCTACCTCAGTTTCCATAGTCACCCTGTAGCGACCTTTCACTCTCAACAATATCTCCATCTCATCTTTGCACTCAAATAAATTGAATGGAGTCAAGATGATCTTCTAAGATTGGTCCATAGCTCAGAAACTGTTCCCTCCAGTCAGCAGAATGTGCTCCTAGTCAATGATGTAGAACCTACAATAATGATTTCGAAGGAGATAAATTGATATACAAAGGATTTTATACCATGTGGAAATTGAACCCAAGAGATAGAACAATTACACTCACAAAATTTCTAATCAAACATGCAAAATTAACACCAAAGGAGACTGAAATTGGAGCATAACACTAATCTGTATTGAGTAAGTGTACAATAGCTAACCTTAGGAAGTAATAGGTTTTTTTAATATATAATTACATGAGATAATCGAATGCATAAATATTCCATTCGAAATAGTAAAAAAGATGGCTTACCAAAACTAGTCAAATCCCCCATAGGTGCATAAAGCAGTTTCCAAATCTAGGTAGATTCTTACAAATTGGCTAATTCAAGTGGGAAAGCTAAATAGGGATGGAAATAAAAATCATAAATTCTTTTATTTGGAGAAAAGGATGGAGGATGATGTGGGAAAAAAACAAGGCAACTACACCTAGTCTAGCTTTTCCTTTTGCCTTAATTCAGAAATAAAACAAGGCATCTTTTTAGAAAAAATAGATATACGCTTTAGAGAATATGGAAGAAATGAGACATGCTAAATTGGGTTTCCAGGATGTTTCCCAAGTGATCCATGACTCGGTTTTATCATTTGCTAACTTCTACGACATGTAGAAGGCAACTAGCATAGAATGGAATCTAGGAAACTAGGTAATAAGACAAAAATAATTGAATTAATGTCTAATGTAGGTAACTATAGGTTGATTATTATAACATATAGGTGGAACCCAAAGGAGAGTTTCTGGTGGAATCATAGCGTATTCTCGACAAGAGAGATATTTTACTCTAGAACTGTACCATCAGTCAAGTCAAGGTGCAATGGAAGCACCTTAGTCCAGAGGAATCCACTAGGAAATTGGAGAGTAATATGCAGGAGGCATATCCAATCATATTTGAAGATGAAAAAATGGAAGAATAAATAAAGAAAAATAATAACACTGAGGACGATGTTATCCACTAAGGGGAGGTGTATGTAATACAACGAATAAATGTAAATTACTATTCTTTGGATATTTGTATTTTTTAAAATATTTTGACAAAAAAGTCAAAATGGATGTAATGAATTATTTTTATTTAATAATTAAAGATACTAAGAGGAATTGGAACTGAAGTAGCTATTTAAAGAGTGTTTGATGACCCACAAGGGTAAAAGACAAGTGGCGAAATCTATTGAGTGAGAAATCAAGTGATGCAGGAGGCATCTTCCCCAAAATCAAGTCAAGACTCCTTGTGGAGTGCTAAAGAGAAAGAGCTCATAAATGACCAAGCTCTAGGAAAAATACTATATAATAGTATGTCCATGAAGCAAGAAGGACGCTAGCGATGGATTTGAAATTGATCTATTAATGCAAGAAATGGTGCATTGATCAAATTTTGTCCTTGTGGTTCAACAAATAGGCTTGGGGTTTATGGAGTAGGTAATACTTGGCCTATAGAGGAGATGGTTGGGAGGAATGACAACTTCAGTTCTATTTTCTCGACAATGGTGTTAGGTTCTCTATTCTATTTATTATATATTTAAGTATCAATAAATTATAGACTAAGTATAAACATGAAATGTAATGGAATTTTTATATTAAATTATATTGTGTATTTATTCCTAACTTTTTTCTCTTTGTTTAAAAACCTATAACAAAAGGAACTAGAACAAGGATTTGCAGATGGATTTATCTCTTACCTAGAAAAGGCATGGCAGGATTAAAGGATTCACAAAAGTTCAAAAAAGGACTTGTTTCCTTCCTTACCATGACGAACCTATTAGGATGCGGCCATAATGGTGGTCTTTCCTCTAATAAAAAAAACCTTCGAATAAATCTCAAAAGAGAGCATAATTGTTTTTCACTAACTGACTGTGTAAAGGATTGAGCAAGGAAACCTAACGCAGCCATTAATGAATGGGATCTCTCCACCATGCTTGTCTCTGCACTACTCTAATTACACTTATCTACTCAAGTGGTGAATAAGTATCCAATGTTGCTTGTTTCCCCCACAATTGAAACCAATGAGACCAAAAATGATCCGAGGGTCCCATATGATCCTCATACATGCATAGTGTGAAATGTCTATGATGAAATGCCATGAAAACCAAGAATGTGAAAATTGAATCCATCTCTCAAAAGGTCTCCCACATAGGAAACTGGAACACTTTTCTGTAAATATGAACTTAGATAACTGAAGGTTGGTTTTCTTCCTCAAACCAATAACCAAACTGCTACTCCAAGTGAGATGAAACCAAGCAATTATAGGATCCCATTGCTAATATTGCACCCTTCCAAACATCATGAGTACAAAATACAGATCATGAAAGCACATAACAACATCATACAAATGTACATCAATAAGGTACCTCATCAAAGAATCATTAAAGTTCTTTTACATCCAAGTAAGTAGATCACCATGTGGCCCATAGACACAAGCATCAAGTATTATATCAAATATGCCCCAATGACATAGGTGAGGATCCCATGTCCCATAATGCTGCTCCTAAAATATACAGTGTGCATCAATATAATCAGCCATGTGTTCTTTCATCAAAGAAGTGAATGAAGAACCTCCACCAAAATCTGAACCAAATAAGGAGCAAAGAAAACATGAAGACTTCAAGTGGCTCAAATAAGTCTCATCAATACACCCATGAATATGGATATCATCATGAAATAACAGAGTATGTTTCTTCCAACAATAATGTTCTTCAATCATATATATATTCACCCTAGTCGGGGATGAATTTTCTCCAACATCAAATGGACTAGGTAAGAAGCAAGAAAAACCATGAGTCTCCAAGTGATTCAAGTGAATGCCATAGGTGCATCCATGTATATTTGTATCATCATAATGTAGAAAAGGATGATGCTGTAAATGTAAATAATTTGGTTATTTAATAATGTCATCATCAAAAGGATATACAGAAGTTACATACTCCTCATGTGGCACCATTAAAAAGAAGCCTTTCACCCATACTTCATTGGGATGAATGCTGCAAAATTTTGAAGTGTTGGATGTAGGAGAAAGAACCAAAACACCCAAAAGATTATAAAGTGAAACATTTTCATCATGTGGAGGCTACATAGGGGTATAAACATGCACCTCCCTCAAAAATGCAAAACAATCCTCATAGGGTTGTTCCAAGGTAGTGGAATCATGCACTTCTTCAAAACGTGTGCAACCATTTTCAAGAGTAAACTCAAGTTCCTCTTCCACCATAACATGTGATTGGATCTCATCAATATAATATTCAAACACCTAAATAACCTACAATTTTTCATGTTTCTCATGATCCGTAATGTCATGAGAATCCTCCAAGTAATCTACCATATCATGACAATCTGAAACATAGGAGGAAGAACAAGTATCTTGCAACCTCTCAAGAAGTTGCTCATTTTGAATTTTGAGCTTATGAATATCTTCATTATTATTAAAGTACAACTCATGTAACCATTCACTAATCTCAATCACATTTTTTTTCTGTGAAAAAGAAAAGACATGAAATTACCTTTGATTTTGCACATTGCTCTTTGAATCTTCTCCATGTCTTCAAGGAAGGATGGCTCCTCCAATGAAGAAAATTTACAACAAGAATTTGTACCAATGCTTTAGTTTCATGGAGTATGATAAGAGCCTCTTGGATATCACTTTCACTCATATTCAAAGACCCTTCAATGAAGGATGGTTCATGAGACCGAACCTCCTCTTCTTCGTTTTGCTTGATTTGATCAACTTCTTGAAGCTCAAGTAGCGATGGGGAATTTGATTTTGGTTCTTCATTATCTGTCACAAGGTATTCATATTAATATTTATGAGAAATTTCTATTTCAGCAACATTTTAAAATCTGATCTCTATGTCACCAACATAGAGTTGTGAGCACCCATCAGTAGGTACTCCTTCACAATCCAAGCATCCATCAGTAGATTCCCTTTGGTGCATGTCCACAGTAGAATGTATCCTGGAATGATATTATATAATTTTGAGGGACTCATTTTCATTTTCATGTGATTTTTCCTCATATTTTTCAAAGTCACTTGGGAGTGACTTTCGATCCTCATAATGCAATTCTTTTTCTATTTCACCAGCCACAGAACTTGGTGGATCCTTGGTCTCCTCCATACTTGTGCATTGTTGATTATTCCTTAATGAGTTCTCATTTTATTTCTTGTAAAAAAATACATAATTGATAATATACTCTTGTAAATAATACCTTTCACAAATATCCCATCTCAAAGTTTGATACCCCTGGTAGCATGCTTCAATATCTTTGGTTGTAATTTCTTCTTCCCTTGGCGAGGGAGGAAGGAAAGTGGGCTTGGTAGGTTGATTATGAAACCAAGAAATATCTGCAAAATTTTATTCAAGGTATGGTATTAATTCATAGGTGCAAGGACCATTCTATGATACCACTGTAATTTCCCTTTATGCATATTTGTATAAAATCACAAATTGTGCGAAATTTGAGCCTAACTAGTCATGACTCTTGAGGGTTCCAACTTTCACTAAATGGTCACGAATTTGAAAGGAGATGGTATGGTGAGTATTAAAACATACCAATGTATTTTATGGATAATTTGTATCAAAAATTTTTGGTTCTAATGACAGCAAGACCAAAATTACTAGGAAATTGTGTTCAAATCCCCCCAAGGGTGATGGCCAAACTAGCTCTCCAAATCAAGTACAACCCTCCCAAATTTAAGAAAAGCATATGGGAATGATTATAAGACATAAATTAATTTCCTTAATATGTTTATTAATTTATTCAAATGGATTATGTTCTGCAACATTTGTAGGGTAACTTTCAGTGAAATTGCTTATGGGGAAATTGCATAACTAACTCGATTTTGACATATGAAAGGTGGAGTTAAAGTTTCAAATCAGGATGTGAAATATAGGGACCATATAAATAATATAAATGGATTCCCCAATAGTATTAAACACCATATAAATCCCTTCATACAATCCTGGTATACAACTCAATCAGTATGGGAGTCAAATACATGAAAACTAGTGAATATGGTAGCATGGAATTGCAAGAGTTTCACATATGGATTTTTTGGATTTAGACCCATATATAATAGGGATAGGAAATTACAGAGAAACACATCATATATTTCTATAAAAAAATCATAAAACACATATAAAATCCCTCATACAAATCTGATACAAGACTCCTTCAAGATTGAATCCAAAGTCATGGAAAGTAGTGATTCAATGGCATGGGAATGCAATCTTTTCACACATGAGGGTGCATCCACAAAGGTGGGTTACATTTTTTTCCAACATGAATTCAGAAAAAATGGAAAAATGTACCTCGATCGAGATTTTAAGAAACCCTCGATCGAGGTCTTAACAGCCCTATCGATGATTTATAAAGCGCTCGATCGAGGTTCTGTTAAACGCTCAATCGATATTTTTGTAAAACCTTGGTCGATGGTGTGGAACCTCGATCGAGGTTAAAAAAATCTCGATTGAGGGTTAAAGTAGACCTCGATCGAGCATCTTTAATTTCCTATAAATAGGCAACATTCCCATCATTTAATTGGATATGGATATGAACTTCCTTGGATGGATATTAGTCACAGATTAATTGGTTTGTAGATGTGATTAATCACATCTATGACTCCAATCAATCACATCTATAACTCCAATTACTCTACAACTAATACCTATACATAAAATCTAGGGGAAGTGACAGTAGTAATGCGTTTACTTGTTTTTTCTTCAAGGTATGTACTATTACCCTCATGTATCATTCTTATAGTCGAAATTATGTTTTATTAAATTTTATTATCATATAATTCTATGTTTTATTTGAATTATATTTGGGTGTCCATATTCGTGTGCACACTCGAATATGTTTTTAGTTAAATTTTTGAAAAACTCAATTAAGCTGCTAGCTCGATCGAGCTTTTCTCTAACTCGTTTGATCAATGGTTTTAGAGACCTTGATCGAAATCATAGCTTGATCTTGACATTGTATTTTCATATGCATCATGTAAATTTTCATTTAATGAAGTATTCCAAAATATTTTTGGACACCTTGTATTTTGAATCCCCATTTGAATTCATGCCATTGAACATTTTCAATTCTTGTCAAAATGAGAATTAGTATCATGTTTAGTTTCCATACTTTTTTCTTTGGATCCCACAGTTGCCATAACACATTTTTATTTTATTTATTTTCCTCCACTCTTAGTATTATGAAACACCAAAACAATTAGTCAAGTCTTATTGATGTAAATTCTAATGTCATTCAATAATTTATTAGCAAGATTAATTGCAAATGTGTGACACAATAACAATTTTGAAAAGTAAACAATGGACATTGATATAACCCAAGGAAATGAGGTCATATTTTTTTTCATACTCACATTTTCATCTCTCTAAAGGTACTAAAAATACTTTGCTCCCTTGTATATAATTTTTAATTTTAAAAAACTACAATTATGTGATATGACTCTGAATTTAACACTAATTTTTATCTTAATCGTCCTGTTCTATTCCACCATGGGATCTGGGATTTAAATATCTGACCCAAGCATATATATAGTAGGTATCGTAATGTAGTCTTGAGAATCTAGGTCGAATGGATACAACTCACCTAAGTTCATCTCATCAACTGAATGATATGCATCATTGCTCTCCTTGGTTCAATGCAAAAAGAATACTATGGTAATGATGCATGCGATTTAGTTGATGAGTTGAACTTAGCTGAGTTGTCTCCACTTCACCTATATTCTCAGGACTATGATATGATACCTACGATATAGATCCTCGAGCCATATATTTAAAGCTCAGAGCCCAAGGTGGAATAGATCTTGATGATTAAGATAAAACTTAGTGTTTTCAAAGTCATATGACTTAATTGTAGTTTTTTAAAATTAAAAATTATATACGAAGGAAAAAGTATTTTTAGTATTTAAAACCTTTCACTACATTTAAATAACTCTAATTCTGATCTTCAATCCCCCCCGCACTGCTACTCCATTCCAGCCCTGATTTGTGTTTTGAAGTAGTTTAATGAAAATTAAAAAGATTTTAACAATTCATTTCTAAAACCCTTGGCCCAATGGCAATTTGTACTAGGTACTTCTGGTTTCCAAGTAAAATGACAAAAGGTCTATTAGTAGAATAAGCTCGCAATGTCATGATTATTTTTTTGTTTAAATTTATAAGATATTTATTATTTGCAGATTTGGTCGAATCAAATGATGTTGAAATTACTTATGTCTATTTTCTTAGTTGGATCCTAGAATCCCATTTCTAAAATGTCCTACATGGGCATAATCCTCTAGATAGAGTAGTCCTTGTGGTGAGCGTGCATATAAAACCTTGGCAGGCATGTACAAAGATTTTTTTCTTTTGAATATTTAACAAAACCTCGATCAAGGGTTTCTGCAAACCTCGATCGAGGGTCGAAAAAATAGAGAATTAGACCTCTTACAGGAAAATCAATGTTTCTCTATGTCTTCTAGGGGTGTAAACACTTCCATTCATGGCACACAATTGAGCATAGTTCATACCGATAACTTCATCATTGAATCCTCTATCCATTGAGGTATCATGCATGAATTTTGGCATTCATATGGTTTTTTTTTAATTACTTCTAAAACTTACACTTAGAAAACCTAACAACAACTTCGAAGCAGCTCAAAGAAAAATCTGCAGGGTAAAAAAAAATACATCGAAAAATTTCTGAAAATACACAGCACACAAATCGATGCGTCGTCTTCAAAAGGGTATCTTTGGTTTTTCAATTTTTGAAAACAGAGAAAAAAAAATATGGGAAGGACAAACATGTGTATAAAATGATGTTGAAATTAGATGTGGTCACTCTCGAAAAATAATAAATAATTGTATATTGTGAAATAAATTAACAAACAAATATGTAGACCACAGTGCTTTTTTTGTAGATCATGCTCATATATATATATTTTTAATTATTAATGTAAGATTTAATTATTGGGGATGGACACGAGCCACTTATTAACTTCTACAAATTTTAAAGGTCACAGTTCATTAAATGCAAAATTTCACACATTAAATGACATCGGAATATTTTTAAAAAAGTATCATTGGGAAGGAAACATAATATTCTACAATTTTTTTTTCACTAAAATTAGAAATTCACATGGCATATATGCGTTTAAAGGGTTTCTATCTAGCACATGAGTAAAAAATCAGGTTTTCATCGCCAATTTTGACCAAAAAGTGTTACCCACCTTCATGGAATCAGCCATGATTTTATTGGATTTCAACCCACAGAGGATATGGACATTAAATTATATATTAATACATCATATATGGCTTTCCCAACATCATCCAACTCATACAATATCCCTCATACAAATCTGGTATAAAACTACTTCAAGATTGAATCCAAATCCATGAAGACTAGTGATACAAGGCCATGAGTATGCAATATTTTCATAAATGTATCTCTAATATTTCAGCTTACAAATTATGTGGACATAATTTTACAGATACATACATCATATATTGATTCCCCATCATCATAAAACTCATATAAATGTCCTCATACAAATATGATATAAAGCTACTTCAATATTGAAGCCAAATCCATGAAAACTAGTTATTCAAGAGCATGGGGAATGCGATACTTTCATACATATATTTCTGATATTTTGACTTATGGAGAATATAAATATTATATTAAATATCCATACATAATAAATAAAATCTTGGAAATCAACCATCCTCAGCAAGGCACAAGAATCACTTCAACAAGTGCGCCATCAATTGTGAGTGTGGGGAAATGGAGAAGAAGGAATGAGAGAATGGGGAGATAGATTAGAATTTGACTGTAATAACTTCAAACTGAAAATAAACATCCTTTATTAATCTCCCATGATAGGTATAAATGGTCTCTCCATCAACCAACTTGGAAAGAAATCCAACTCCCTCGAAATTGGTTCATTAGCAGGGTAAGTGTGCACTCACTGTGCAATGGACAAGCAAAGCTCTCCAAAAATGCCAAAGTCCAATTAAAAAATAATAAAAATATATTCTCCTTCCTCATTACATCCTTTTGTTAACTTCATTATGCCTCCTAAGTTCGAATTTCCCTCCATGAGCTTCCTCCAACTCATCTTAGTGGTTTAGTAACTCTCATGACACTTGTCTTCCTCTTCATGCTCCAATTCTTTCCCCAATTCGAATGGCTTCCTATAAATCCCAAATTAGACCTATTGGTGACTTGTTTTAGCCATTACATTTCATATTTTTCATATGTCATCAATCAGGTCTGAATTTTCCATACTTGTCATAGAACCTTCCATCATTTGTTGTGATTGAGTGCATAGAATCTCCTTCCAAGTGGCACACCTCGTCTTCTAGTCTCTTCCTCTTCCATGGGAGTTACCATCCTTTAAAAATTCAAATTCCTTGGCTCATTATATGATATTTTATACCACATTACCATGTAATAATGTTACATTACCCATGTGTTCGAATTTGGATGAATATCATGCCAAGTGTGCGAGGAATCTAGTCACCCAAAGTCTTCACAAGCTTGCAAGTGTCTTCATGAAGTCATGCCACCTTATTTTATTAGCATTTATCATTTATGTGACCCAATTAAATTTGAATATGGTAAACTAAAGTTCTTTTGGGTCCCATATCCCCTTATTACAAAATTTATGTCTCCATCTCAACCTAGGGAACTAGTAGGTTGGTGAAACATTATTTGCAAATAGTATATTTGGAAATTATTTAATTGGGAACATGAAAAATCCTCCCCACTCAATATTTATTGTGATCAATAAATTCCAAGTTTGTATTCTGCAATATTTTTTCATATTCCTAGGTGGCATCCTCATTTTGTACTCCTTACTTTACACCAAATGCTCTGTTATGGCTTTGCTCATTAATTTTCTTTAGCTGTAATTTTAGTAGTGGCACTCATGTACTACAATTTTTTGTTCCCAAAATTAAAGAGATGTGGATTGTGCATATTGATAAATATTGTAACATAAACACTAACAACAAAAGGATTAATCAAATCCAAAAAACCAAATTTGTGCAAATAATCTTTACCTCCATATGTTGGAAACCTTTTATGAAATTTCACCCCTTTATGCTTCTGTATAATTCTTTTAAGTTGGTGCTGAGTTACAAAACTTTGAGATTCTTAATATTACAAGAAATTTCAAAGAGGAACCACCATGATTGTTTCTTCAGTACTCTAATTACAATCATCTGTTCAACTGGTGAATTAATCTCCAATGATGCTTGTTGCCCCCACAACTGAAACCAATGAGACCAAAAATGATCCCAGGGTCCCATATGATCCTGATACATGCATGGTGTGAAATTTATATTATGAAATACCATGAAAACCAAGCATGTCAAAATTGAATCCATCTCTCAAAAGGTATCCCACATAGGAAACTAGAACATTGCTCTACAAAGATGAACTCAAATAACTGAAGGTTGGTTTGCTTTCTCAAACCAACAACCAAAATGCTACTCCAAGTGAGATGGAACCAAGCAATTCCAGGATCCCATTGTTGGTATTTCACCCTTCCAAAAATCATGTGTACAAAATATATATCATGGAAGTACATAAAAAAACCAGACAAATTTACATCAAGAAGGTACCTCATCAAAGAATCATGAAACTACTTGTACATCCAAGTAAGTAGATCACCATGTGGCCCATACACACAAGTATCAAGTGTTATATAAGATCTTCCCCAATGAGATAGGTTAGGATCCCATGGCCCATAATTCTACTCCAAAAATATATAATTTGCATCAATATAATCAGCCATGTGTTCTTTCATCCAAGAAGTGAATGAAGAACCTCCACCAAAATCTGAACCAAATAAGAAGCAAAGAAAACATGAAGACTTCAAGTGGCTCAAAGAAGTCTCATAAATACACCCATGAATATGTATATCATCATGAAACAATAGAGTATGTTTATTCCAACAATAATGTTCTTCAATCATATATATCTTCACCCAAGTGTGGGATGAAGTTCCTCCAACATCAAATGGACTAGGAAAGGAGCAAGGAAAATCATGAGTCTCCAAGTGATTAAAGTGAATACCATAGGTGCATCCATGTAGATGTGTATCATAATAATGTTAAAAAGTATGTTTGTAAAAATGTAAAAAGGTTGGTGCTCTAATAATGTCATCATCAAAAGGAGATATAGAAGTTTCATAGTTCTCATGTGGCACCATTAAAAAGAAACCTTTCACCCATACCTCATTAGGATGAATGCTGCAAAATTTGGAAGTGTAGGATGTAGGAGAAAGAAGCAACTCACCCAAATGATTATAAAGTGAACATTTTTCATCATTTGAAGGATCCATAGGGGTAGGAACATGCACCTCCCTCAAAAATTAAAAAACTTTCTCATAGGTTGGTTCCAAGGTGGTGGAATCATGCACTTCTTCAAAAAGTGTGCAACCATTTTCAAGAGGAAACTCAAGTTCCTCGTACACCACAACAAGTGATTGGATCTCATCAATATCATCTTCAAATGCCTCAAGAACCTGAAATTTTTCATGTTTCTCATGATCCATCATGTCATGTGAATCCTCCAAGTAATCTACAATATGACATTCTGAAACATAGGAGGATGAACAAGTATCTTGCAACCTCTCAAGAAGTTGCTCATTTTGAATTTTGAGCTTATGAATATCTTCATTATTCTTCAAGTATGATTCATGCAACCATTCACTAAGCTCAATCGCATTTTTCCTATCAAAAATAAAAGACATTAAATTACCTTTGATTTTGGACATTTCTCTTTGAATCTTCTCCATGTATTCAAGGAAGGCTGAATCCTCCAATGATGAAACTTTCCAACAAGAATTTGATACCAATGCTCAAGTGTCATGGAGTATGATAAGGGCCTCTTGGATATCCCTTTCACTCATATTCAAATACCCTTCAATGAAGGATGGTTCATGAGACTGAACCTCCTCTTCTTCTTTTTGCTTGATTTGATCAACTTCTTGAAGGTCAAGTGGTGATGGGGAAGTTGATCTTGGTTCTTCATTATTTGTCACAAGGTATTCATATTCATGTTTCTGAGAACTTTGTGTTAAAATTGTTGTGTGATTTAGATCATCAAGAAATGAATCTAATATTATTGATGCAGTAAAAGAGGAATGAATATACACACTGAACAAATCAAACCACACAGGAAATGAATGAGTATAGCTCAGATAATTATAGTATCATGTTCATTAATTAATCTGTTGTTACTATAGTGTTACATAAGGAATAATTCAAATTCATTAGGGATGGAATCGAATCTACTAAGTGGATGTGATTGCATCTGACTGACTATCTAACTAAGGGTGTCTCAATCAATATCAGAGTCCAAATGGTTAACTCCATATGTCTAATCAAGTCACACAATGAGTAATAATTAGATAACTCAGTCTAACTTAAGTGGTAGGTGAGCAATGGCGCATTATCCACATGTAGTGATGCATAACTAGCGCTAACTGAACTGATTGTGATATAACTGAATGTGACTGGAGAATAACTAAGCTTAACTAGTTCCAACTTCAAATAACTGAAGGACGTTGGTGCAGGGACTCCCAATGGCTGCTAAAATGTAGGGATTGGTCTAGGTGGTGCCTAAACTGATGCATGCAAGTGCAGTCAGTGGAAATTAGCCTCTAGAAGTGTTCCCCACACTCTAGTAACTAGTACATGTGACCCCATCAGGACAAGTGGACCCAATGGTACTAGTGGACCAAATTAATTAAATAAAACTCCTAAGTTAGGATAAAATAATCCAATAGATAGTTTGGTCAAGGGAGGACTGTAAATCCTAACACCCCCCCTGAATCGTAACTTGGACAACTGTGGGCCCTGGAGACAAGGCCAAAATTAAACCATGTACAATATAAAAGATAAAAAAAATCTTAATAAACTGAGGTAATAGGGAAAAACCTCATGGGAAACCTCCCCCCTCAAAATAAGAAGAAATCAGGAAATACAAGTTAAAAACTTGCAAAATATTTAGTTGAAATTTGCAGCAGTAATGTAGTATTCCGGTTCTTCTATGTAGTAGCATCTTGAATCTGTGCATGTGAACTATGAATCCAAGCAAATTTATTATGTCTGGAGGAATATTCCTCTTTGAAATAATAATAATGTGCTCAACTTAATCAGGAGAATAGACAGGTGTAGGATGAAAACTCGACCCATGTAGAGCAGCTGAAACCAATTGATGAGAGAGAAAAGGTGCTTGATAATTTGAACCATGTGAGGAACACCCAATAAAATTATATATTGCATCCTTGAACATCAAACCATGTGAGCAAAAATAATCCCCAAGTGTTAGGATCAAGTGTCCAGGAGGATGCAGAATGTCTCCAAATTTACTAGTTCTATGAGGAGATGAGCATGTGATTAAAAAGGTAGGTAGAGAAGCTCTGGTATTATGGAGAGTGAATTCTTGATATCAATAATATAATATATCTTCATAAATAACCAATAATTCACAAAATATAATATCAGCAATCTCATAAGAGAAAACTAACATCGAATCCTCAGCAACAAAATTAAAGGAGACTTGCGGCGCTTGATTTGTCACAAAAAAATAGATGAAACCAGTTACAAGAAATATTGTAACCTCTTGAATATTAAAACATGAAACAATTATTATCAAATAATAAAATAAATCATATCCAAATAGGTTCATATCATATCCAAAACTATGCTCCACCGAGATGGTAGATGAACAATTTTCTTCTTCTTCAAAATTTTGATTTTTGCTGCATGCAATCTTGTAGGAATTTACTAGAAGTTCTAGATTAATGAGAGTGAATGGATCACTCATATAGTATGATATTATTTCCATAATATCCATGGTATTACTTTTATTCACACCAGAAACATCATTAGAGATAGAGAAATCAAATTCCTCTTCCTTTTGTGAAACAATCACCGGTAAACTATGCATAGAATTTAAAATACAAGAATCACTGGAGAATTTATGTAAAGAATGGAAGGAAAGTTTTTCTTAAAAAATAGAGATTTTAATGTCTTCTTCTAGATCAGCCATGTGAGGATATGAGATATCAGATATCTCATACACTCCGGTGTAGCAAGAGAAGGAGTCACTCCAAGGAGACTTTCTTCAATTCAAATTGACTGTGCGGAAAATTATGCTTCTTCTTTATCTTCAACAATTTTATTTTCTGTAGGAGAGGGCATGAACTCATCATGCTGCATTTTATGTAAAAATATCTCAATAGTTTGGATTTTAGATTCATCTCCCATATGACTACTAGGTCCTCCTAATAGAGGGAAAGTGATGAAGGATTTCCTAGAGGCAACCATGTGGTTGGATGCTCCAGACTCTATCAAATAAGCCTTTGATGGAGCGAGGCTTGCATGAAAGCATGTCTCATATTCTTCAGTATTCTCTTCATCATCAGACATCTATTCACCTTGTGGAATGGAAATATTGTTCTGTACAGATAGATCTTTCAACTGGTCAAGGGTCTTCTTCATGCACGAGTCTTCTGGATGGAAACCCCTCATACAATAGGGACACTTTTTCTCTTCAAAATTATTCTTTTTCTTAGAGATGGAGGCTCCTTTAGAAGTCTTATGATTCTCTTTAGGATTAGAATCAATTTCTATAGGCTCCTTCCATTTAACTTGTGCTTTGGTAGAGTCTGTCACTGGGAGAGCTTTATCTTTGGAAGTCTGGATGATTCCCATCCAGATCAACTTCTCTTGCTCCTGTATTAAGGACTCAGCAAAGGAATCAAGTGAGGGAATTTTCCAACTGGGAAAGGCATCCCTTTTGGAATGAAAGATTAAGACAAATAAAAAATACTCAGAAACAAGTTTGCTAAGAATGGAGTGAACATTTTTCTCATCCTTTCTTTCTATTCTGCACTGTCTGCATTGAAGTGCAAGAGACTTGAATCTAGTAAAGAATTTCTCTATGGTTTTGAAACTGCTAGGATGTAAGGTTACTAGCTCATTCTCTAGGAGGTGTCCCCAAAGCTCATCATGTTTTCCAAACAATTCTTCAAGCTTCTCCCAGTATTCTCTTAGATTCCTCAAACCTTCAAGGTGGAAGAGGAGATCTCTGGATATATGAGTGCATAGAGAACCGAAAGATTCATCTAAGCAGTTTAGAAACTTGTTTCTATCAACTGGTTGATGGGGCTCAACCTACCTTCCAAGTATTATCCCAAATTATCCCTTGTTGCACAAGGAAACTTGCATATCTTCCCTCCAATCAAGATAATTGAAGGGTTTTAGGATCCAAAGAGTATAAGGTAGTGAATCCATAATTCTCCTACTGGAAAAATAAAAATATTTACACAAGCTGTGTAGCACCTGTATAATTTCACTACAAAACACTAGAACATTTGAACTATGTTAGAATCATTCCTTCCATGTTGACATGAACACTTTCTCAGGGTCCATCATGCCCGCAGTGCCACTCTGAATAAATTTAGAGGAAGCAAGGTACCCTTTGTGGTACTTATGTGGAAACCTAGCTACTTCTTGTGTTCAATGGAGAGTAGACAGACATGAAGCTTGCCTTAAATGGCTTTGATACCATGTTAAAATTGTTGTTCCATTTATATCATCAAGCAATGAGTCCAATATTATTGATACAGTAAAAGAGGGATGAATATACACACTAAAAAAATCAAACCACACAGGAAACAGATGAGTATAGCTCAGATAATTATAGTATCATGTTCATTAACTAATCTGGTGTTACAATAGTGTTACATAAGGAAGAATTCGAATTCATTAGGGATGAGTTCGAATATACCAACTGGATGTGACTGTATCTAACTGAATAGATAACTAAGGGCGTCTCAATCAATATCGGAGTCCAAATGGTTAAATCCATATGTCTAATCAAGTCACACAATCAGTAATAATCAGTTAACTTGGTCTAACTGAAGTGGTAGGTGACCAAAGGCGCCGTATGCGCATGCACATGCATAAATGGTGATAAATAAATTGATTGTGATCTAACTGAATGTAACTAGAAAATAACTAAGCTTAACTAGTTCCAACTCCAACTGACTGAAGGAGATTGGTGACGGGACTCCTAGTGGCTCCTAAAATGTAGGGATTGGTCTAGGAGGCACCTAACTGATGCATTCAAGTGAATTCAATGGAACTTAGCCTCTAGAAGTGTTCCCCACACTCTTGTAACTGGTACATGTGGCCCCATTAGGCCAAGTGGAATCAATGGTACTAGTGGACCCAATTAGTTTAATAAAACCCCTAAGTTAGGCTAAAATAATCAAATAGACAGTTTGGTTAACGGAGGATTATAAATCCTAATACTTTTTATAGAAGAAACATTTTCCAATCTAATTTCTATTTCACCAACATAGATTTTTGAGCACCCATCAGTAGGTACTCCTTCACAGTTCAACCATCCATTAGTAGATGCCCTTTGGTCCACATCCACAGTAGAATGTGTCTGGGAATGATATTCTATAATTTCGAGTGACTCTTTTTTATTCTCATGTGATGTTTCCTCATATTTTTCAAATTCACCTAGGATTGAATTTCAATCCTCATAATGTAATTCTTTTTCTGTTTCACCACCAACATAACTTGGTGGCTCCTTGGTCTCCTCCATACTTGTGCATTGTTGATTATTCCTTAATGAGTTCTCATTTTCCTTCTTGTAAAAAAATGCATACTTGATAAGATACTATTGGAAATAATACCTTTCACAAATATCCCATCTCAAATTTTGATATCCCTGGTAGCACGCGTCAATATCTTTGGTTGTAATTTCTTCTTCCCTTAGCGGGGGACAAAGGAAAGTGGGCTGGGTGGGTTCATTACGAAACCAAGACATCTCTACAAAATTTTATTCAATGTATGGTCTTAATTCACAAGTTCAATGACCATGCTCTGATACCACTGTAATGTCCCTTTTTAGATATTTGGAGAAAATCACAAATTGGGAAAAATTTGAGCTTAACTAGTCATGACTCTCGAGGGTTCCAACTTTCACTAAATGGTATTGAATTTGAAAGGAGATGGTATGGTGAGTATTAAAACACAACAAGTTGTTTTATGGATACATTTTATCAAACTTTGTACCTCTGCAAATGTGTTTGGGGCTAATGACAACAAGAGCAAAATTACTAGGAAATTATGTTCAAATCCCCCCAAGGGTGATGGCCAAACTAGCTCTCCAAATCAAGTATGACCCTCCAAAATTTAAGAAAAGAGTATGGAAATGAGTATAAAATATCAATTTATGTGCTTAATCATGTTTATTAAGTTCTGCAAATGGATTATGGTCTTCAACATTTGTAGGGTAACTTTCAGTGAAATTGCATATGGGGAAATTGCATAACTAACTCGATTTTGAAATATGAAAGGTGGAGTTAAAGGTTAAGATCAGGATGTGAAATATAGGGAATATAAAAATAATACCAATGTATTCCCCAACATTATTAAACACTATATAAATCATGTCATACAATCCCGGTATACAACTCATTCAGTATGGGAGTCAAATACATGAAAACTAGTGAATTATTAGCATGGAATTGCAAGACTTTCACATATGGATTTCTTAGATTTTGACCCAAAGAGAATAGGTACATGAAATTACAGAGTAACACATAATATATGGCTATCAAAAAATCATCAATATCATATAACATCCCTCATACAAATCTGATACAAGACTCCTTCAAGATTGAATCCAAAGTCATGGAAACTAGTGATTCAATGGCATGGGAATGCAATCTTTTCACACATGAGTTTAATTGATTTATATCCATATATAATATTGAAATTAAATTATAGAGTAATACATCATATATGAATTTCCCAACATTATCCATCTCATATAATATCCCTCATACAAATCTGGTATAAAACTACTTCAAGATTGAAGCCAAATCCATGAAGACTAGCGATACAAGGGCATGCGTATGCAAGCTTTTCATACATGCATCTCTGATATTTCTAATTATAGAGTATGTGGAAATAATTTTACAAAGACATACATCATATATTTATTCCCCATCATCATAAAACTTATATAAATTTCCTCATACAAATCTGATATAAAGCTACTTCAATATTGAAGCCAAATCTATGAAAACTAGTTATTCAAGAGCATGGGGAATGCGAGCCTTTCATACATATTTATATCATATTTTGACTTAAATAGAATATTTAGATGATATTTCAGAGACATATATCCTAAGTAAAATATTTGGCATCAATTGTCCTCAGCAAGGCACAAGAATCACTCCAACAAGTGGGTCATCAATTGTGAGTGTGGGGAAATGGAGAAGAAGGAATGAGAGAATGAAGAGATAGATGAGAATTTGACTATAGTACATTTAACATGAAAATAAAAATACTTAATTAATCTCCAAGTATATTTATGAATGGCCTCTCCATCAACCAAATTGGAAAGGAATCCAACTCCCTCGAAATTGGTTCACTAGCAGGGTAAGTGTGCACTCACTGTGCAATGGACAAGCAAAGCTCTCCAAAAATTCCAAATTCCAATTAAAAAATGATAAAAATATATTATCCTTCCTCATTAAATCATTTTATTAACTTCATTATGCCTCCCAAGGTCGAATTTCCCTCAATGAGCTTCCTCCAACTCATCTTAGTGGTTTTGTAACTCTCATGACACTTGTCATCCTCTTCATGCTCCAATTCTTTCCCCAATTCAAATGGATACCTATAACTCCAAAATTAGATCTATTGGTGGCTATTTTTATTCCTTACATGTCAAATTTGTCATATGTCAGAAATCAGATCTGAATTTTTCATACTTTTCATAGAAGGTTCCATCATTTGTTGTCATGGAATGCATAGAATCTCATTCCAAGTGGCACACCTTGTCTTCTAGTCTCTTCCTCTTCCATGGGAGTTACCTTCCTTTACCAATTCCACTTCCTTGGATAATTATATGATATTTGACACCACATTACCATCCAATAATGTTTCTTTACCCATGACTTCGAATTTAGATGAATATCATGCCAAGTGTGTGGGGAATCTAGTCACTCAAAGTCTTCACAAGCTTGAAAGTGTCTTCATGAACTCATGCCACCTTATTTTCTTAGTATTTATAATTTATGTGACCCAATTAAATGTGAATATGGTAAAATAAATTCCTTTTGGGTCCCATATCCCCTTATTACAAAATTCACGTCTCCATCTCAACCTAGGGAACTAGTAGGTTGATGAAATATTATTTTCAAATAGTTGTTAGAAAATAGGACTGCAGAGCAATAACAAATATACAGTTAAATCATTAAAAAATATTCAAAACACATTAAACACATTACAGAGAGACACAAATATAATGTGGTTCACCCAAACAATGAGCTATGTCCACAAAGAAATTGCCAGTCCTTTTATTATAGTACAGAAAGATGAAGGGATACAGCCTGCAGCAAAACCGCTGCACTTCCTCTTCATGCTCTCACAGTCTCTCCCACACAATCACAGAGATTGTTTATAATACAAAATAATACAATGCACAATTGTGTTATAATGCTTTCTTTTATAGGGGAAATACCATGGGAAAATACTACAGTTAACCCAATACCATGGGTCTGCAAAACTGTTGGCCAACACACATCCCAAAAATAAATTTCTCGAGGTTTCCACCCCTGAACCCTTGTATCTAGGGGGAATTTCCCTTGAACCCCCATGTATCAGGGGTGTTTCCCTTGAACCCCCTTTTTCAGGGCGCTACCCTGAACCCCAAGGAAGGGGGAATGAGTGTACAGTACACCTAGGGTACAAACACAACTGAATAATATCTCTGGATCTAGAAGATCAGGCTCCACAACCAACAATAGTATTATTTGGAAATTATTTAATTGGTAACATGGACCAAAACAATAACAAATAGACTAATCCAAGGAGATTTGCAAAACCACCCTCAAAATTTGAAAAAGTTGTCTTCTCTACACACACCAACAGAACTAGCAATTGTCTCCTTCACAGGTTGCAACAAATAAATATTTCTGATGCAGTCAAATATTAAAATTTTCTCATATCCTCCACATGCATGAGTATCATTCTGAGGAGCTACATGACCTTCACATAGAAAAAAACAAAATTATCATTTGATTTTTATTCTATCGGCCTTTACAGGAACTTTTTGAAAGCTTTAGCCATAACAAGAAACCAAGAGGTGATATCGATTATAGATTATATATATACAATCTAGATAAGGCAACATATCTCATCAAAATATATATAAGGCAACATATCTCATCAAAATATATTTAAGGAAACATATCCCATATTTTGGTTGATCAAAGAACTATATGAAAAAGGGTCCCAACTTTACCCAACCTCCTTAGTTAATGGGACGATAATCATCACCCCGTTTACCCAGGGACTCGATCTTCCAGGCACATATCGCCCTGCATAAATTTGGCCTCTAGTATAGCTACGCGCATGGGACATGTACAACAAATCATAGTTCTCATGAAAAAAATTAAATAGATCAATTCTTTTGACAACAAAGAACCTAGAGAGTACGAATAGGTGTGAGGAACGCTTCAACAAAATGGAGATTTGTAGAACCCCATTGTGAGTGAAGAACATTTAAGTTGCACAAGGCCAAACCAACAATAAATACAACACTATATTGGCTATAAACTCAACATGTAATGCAATTGACCTACTTTAGTAATCTACCTACAAAGAGTAAGTTTTCTACATACAGAGGATGGAAACATAATGTGGCTCTGATTTTATCTCACTTTTGAAATGCCCAGTGATTCTCAAATTAGGTTCACCACTCTCTCTGTGGACATATAATTGAACATTGCTTCAAACATCTCTTTTACTTTATCAGTAAGGATTGACCCATATCGATTCAATCTCTAAAAGACTTATTGGGAAAGTAAAAGAGATTTCGAATCAATGTTCCACTATATATCCACATTTTCTCCATAAGTCACTCATTGAAGTTGTTTCTTGATCGTTTCCAACTACCATCTATGTGCAGATATTGATTGTGAATACATTTTCCATTAATATCATATTACTAATACTAAGTTATGGAGATAACCAGAAAGATCTTCCAACACTGGATTCAAGCACGAGCTCATGTGATACTGAGTTGTGGAGATAACCCTCCTATACTAGGTTGAGCATACACTAGAGTTGTTGCACATTTGGGGAATTACTTAGTACCTCCTTTCGGCCCCGTAGGGTGCCTAGTACTATTTGAGTTTCAGGATTAGCTACCCTACCCATGTGCATCAGCTAGATTGACCATTGTTCTGCCAGAATTTCTTTGTGATTTTGGTAACCTTAGTATATATACTTCTAGGACTATACACAGTTTATGGTGGAACATTATTCCACTATACCTAGGGAAGGATCGAGAGGAAATCCCTTACATATAATTTTTGAAAGTGGTTTGGTGATTCAAGCACTTGGACCCAAGGCAGTGTATTATGGACCCCGAGTAAATTTTCTTCATCCTTCACTAGTTAGTTCTAGGCCCTCATCATCCAAATCTATCCTTCGGAAGGTATCCTTCTGTGCCTGGTCTGGATACTTATTTTTTTCTTCTAGTGGTGTGCTCTTTGTGATGTTGGTTTCTATTTGACCTCAGAATTTGATTTCTTGTTGAGTCAAAAACTGTGGCTAGTACCCCTACGGAAACCAACTAGAAGACCCCCATGCCAGGGGATTCTTATTATTTTCCTTTTACTGGGAATGTTGGTGTTCCTCAGATAGCCACTTTGAATATTCTTGGATCCACCGTAGGGCTACCAGTTTGGTTTTTTTCCACTCTGACTTTCCTTAATGCTCATGATGCTTCTCAAGTAAGCACCTTATATCAATGGCATCAAAACAATTTCCCCCCTTTACAAGTATCTACCTCTCATCCTCCTTCTACCTCATGTGGTGAAAGTTCTTATACTAGTAACCTGCAGTCTAAAAGGAGTAAAATAAGGGAGAATAGGAAGAAGACACGAAAGCAAGGAAGAAGTCACCCAGCCTATGAAGTTCATGTTGGGGGCACCTGTTCAACCTATTTAAGTAATGTTGATCATAGTCACCCAGCCTCTAGAATTCATGTTGGGGGAACCCACTCAACCTCTACAATTCAATTTGACCCTAACCACCCATCCTCTGGAGGTCATGCTAGGGGCACACACTCAACCTCTGCAAGTCATGTTGATCATAACCACCCACCCTATGGAGGTCATGCTTGTGGCACATACTCAACCTATGCAAGTCATGTTGACCCTAATAACTTATCCTCTAGAAGTCATGCTAGAGGAAAAAAACCAGCCTCTGCAATTCATGTTGTACCCAACCACCCAGCCTCTGGAGGGCATGCTGGGGGGAAATAATAAGCCAATGCAATTCATGTTAACATCGTTGAGAAAACCAACTGTCCAAAACAAAATCCCAATTTCCCTTGTAGGATTTTTTAGGAAAACCACCTTACTCATCAGTTCCCTACCATTGCAGAGGTATGAAGAGTATGGTTCCAAGGAAATCCTATTCATGAACAACTTGTGATTTCTCAACAACCTATTCAACCTTCGGTTGATAAAGTGGTTGAACCAATGAAATATTTGGTCAATCCCACACTTCCTTTGGAGAGTAACCGTTATCAAGTGATTGAACCGATTCTATTTTTGTTCAATCCCACTCCCACTTTTCCTTTGGAGAGTGACCTTCATTAATTGGTTGAATCAATTCCATCTTCGATCAATCCCACTCTTCCTTTGGAGAGTGAGTTGTCTGCTAGTCATGTTTTCTTCACTGCTAGTTGAACCGATTCTATTTTTTTTCAATCCCACTCCCACTCTTCCTTTGGAAAGTGACCTTCATTAATTGGTTGAATCGATTCCATCTTCAATCAATCCCACTCTTCCTTTGGAGAGTGATTTGTCTGCTAGTCATGTTTTCTTCACTCCCAGTTCAAAACCTTATGTACAATGGGAAACTAACTTCACTTTGAATGAAACCATGCCAAGCCCTCAGATTTTTTCTTTTAATTGTGATAGCCTAGCTAAGTCGTGCCTTTCTTCAGATGCACCTTTCCAAATAAAGGTCCAAATTGGACACTACACGATTGCTCGTTGTATTGTAAATGAAGGAGACTTTGTTAGTTCTGCACTTTCTTTGAGAGGCATGGGATCTCCCAACCTTATGTCAACTGATAGTCAGTTACTAGGTTTTTATAGAAGAACTAGTCGATCTTTGGGAATTCTTACTCAAACTTCAGTTATTTCTGGTGGGAAGACCGTCTCAGTTGATTTTATGGTGATAGAGGACCCCTTGGAATTTAATATTCTCCTCGGGAGTGATTATGTTTATGTTATGCAAGAATTGGTGTCAACACTCTTTCATGTGATGTAATTTCCTCATAATGAAAGCATTGTCACTATCAATCGAATGGAATTTCTTGATCCTTCTTCTTACCCGACTGCAGACCATGTTTTTCCTTTGTTAATTCCCACTGTTTAGGTAGACACCACCCCTCCATGGGTGAATTATGTGACCTCATATCCCTCGTGTTCAATTTCTAATAAGAAGAAGCATGTCCATTCATGCTTATCTTTTTGGGACTCAGTCCCAACAGTTGACTAGGTGATCTTTACAATGGAGAATTTGGATCCCACTCTCCACCCTATTGATCCAACTGAATGTTTATACATGTATTCTATATGGGATGGTATCCTTCCTTCAGATTAATTCTTCATATATTCTTTGATACAGTCTAACCTTCTTATGGATGTTGACTCAGTTGTGATTAATTCTAACCCTAACTTTCTTAGTGAGTTTGATCCTTCTGCTGATCCATATTCTTATGTTGACATCATTGAGTCTTTGGACTCTTCCTTTAAGCAGAAAGCCAGTGATCCTGATGAGTTTGATTCTTCTTGTAGATTTTTCAACTCCTGTGATATTGAGATTGTTCCTGCAGACTGTATCACACCTATCAACTTTATCTTTCCTTTTGAGGTTGATATTATTTATTATAAATCCTTGGGCCTTGGAACTGTAGAGTCTTCTTCGGTCATTTCTTCCTTGACTACACCTTTTCTGGAATATAGAAAAGTTGTGAATGTTTCCACTAAAGTGAATTGCATCACACCTCTTCTTTTGAACATGATCTTGATACAATTGTTCCTTGGAGATAAGATTCATAGTTAGATTCACAACTTCTTACTAGATTCACTTTTTTCTTCAAGTTGTAACTATGTTTTCCTACACCCTGCTTGCACTTCTGAGCCTGATGTTGGATTCCATTCTTTTAGCTCATTGTATAAGCCCTCATCTCTGCTCTCATCGTCGCTCATATTCATACAATTTTTACATTGCAACTTGACACCTTTTACCTAGAGGAGACGCTCCCCGAGTGTCCTTATCTTGCTCATGTTCCTTGCACTATGCTTAGGTTTGTTCCTTGCACTTGGAACTAGTTCTGCACGCCTCATACACTCATCTCCTTGCATTTAGAGAATTCTTCTTTCTTTCCTTTGAGATCGTTAAAATCATTAAGTAGGATACGATTTTAGTTGTCTAGGGTTGTTAAAACTTTACGAGAAAGGTATTGAGTTACCTTTAAGATCTACTCTGACTCCGTAAATATGACTAGATTTTTGAGTTCGCTTGTCCCTTCAAACTCATTAAAGGATGTCAAGGAACATACACATAGGTATAAGTTTATCTATTTTTGGGGCCATGTGGATTACTTATGAAAAAGGAACTTGTTCGAGCTTACTTTTATCTTTTTCGTGCTCTGGTTTAAACTATGAAAAATATTCTGAGCATTCTTTATTCCATTGTCATGCTCACTAAAAATTTAGGACAAAAGCATCAAGTGATCTTGCTTTCCGTTGCACTCGGTAAAACTAAACTGGCCTTCTTTCTTTTGAAGGAGGGTCGGTTTGGTGATAGTTTTCCCCTTTTTTGGACCTTGCCGACTAACTACGAAAAAATGAACACCTTAGTTCGTTTGAGCTAAGAGAGTTCTTATATGGGTTGTTTTATACTTTTTTGGACTTAGGAGACTAACCTTACAAAAAATTCACCCCCTAGAGTCTTCTTTGGCATTTTTCAGACTCTCAAAATTGTGAAAACACCATCGAGCATTCACTAATTCGGGCTTGTGTAATCCACAGATTAGTTCTTTATCAAGAATTATTCTATCTCTTCTTCGATTTTTCCAATAATAAATAAGGTTTCGATTTTGATTTCTTGGACCCATTAAAAATTTACATGAAAGAGGGAAAGGGAAGCTCATTAAAATGTATTTTGTATCACGCCAGCATGTCTTGTCTCCTTGAAAAAAGCACCAGTTTTGAGTCTATCAACATTTGGGTTCTATTTTTTTCCTTAGCTTGATCTCAGAGTTTTCACTCCTCCAGTTGGTTATCTTTTCCAATTATCTAGAGAATCTGTCAATGTCTCCTAAATTGCATATTTGTGTCGTTGGAACCTTCGTTTCAAAAGTTTCCTAAGTCACTATTGTGTCATGCTCACTATTTAAGGATAAATATTTGTCGGTCATTCTACATTTTCCTTGACCTTTTGTGTCGACCACTCTCTGGTATCAGTTCATTACATCAATTCTTCGGTGGTCCTTGCTACAAAAATTTGTACTAGTTCTAGATCCTATCAGTATATGATTTACCTTGTGTTGGTTGATGGAGGATTCCTTAATGCCTTCCTTCCAATGGATCTCTTCCTATCGACTTCAACACATCTTTTTCTAGGAATGATATTTAGAGTTTATGATAGTATCTTAGGGATTGCAGTCATCAGTGGCAATTTCCCTCACTATTGGGTAGCAGGAATACCTTAATGTTCCATACTCAATGGACTCTTTGGGTGTTCGACTTCACGACCATTTATTCACATGTGTTAGAATGTACTAGGTACCTTGGGGATCATTTTAATTAATGGTGGTTTTCCTCGTGTTTGTCAACAATTTCATCAATGATCAGTAATCAAATGGTTTCCTCCATGTTCGAATTCAACTCCTTTATTCACATGGTTAGGATTCATACATTTGGGAGGTTTAGATTGAAGACCTTGGGAGGACAGTAGAATAATCATGTTTTAATATTTCCCAAGTTGCACAAGACCTTGTCACACTTCATATCACATTTGTTGAGACATAGATCCACCTTGTATTCTTGGGGATATGATTAATTATTGAGCATGGATCCACCTTATTCATTTGTGGCCATGACTCCTTTAGATTTTATATGGCGCCCTTTTGCATATTGTGCAGACATGATAGTTACATTAGTTATACACATTTTGGATCCTCCTATATATTTATGGCGATCATTTGTATCTTGACATGTATGTCTTGGAGATCAATTTTGTCTGACAATTATCTCTCTTTCAGGTACCCTCGTTTGAGCCTACGATCGTGGATTCTCCATCTGTTCAACTTCTCATCTCAACTGTTTCATTTTTATAATGTATTTCGGCTATCGTCTTCCCCTCTAACCTCATACATTATGGGGCATATATTATAGCCGAAAATGACACTTCTCCATCCGTGACAAATTTTATATGTTTTTGTCGCATGATGACACTTCATGAAAGCTCATGTCAGTCACTCAAAGTAAAATTGTGAATGGAGGAGCCATATATATAGTTATATAACTCTATTTAACCTCTTATCTAAACCATTGGAAAGGTATCATACCAAGGAAAAACTTTACAGAAGAAAACAACCCCTGGAAATGATTGGAAATATCCTAAAAATGGATTTTTTGAGTCACTCATGAGTTTTCCTAAGGAAACTTGTGTTTCACTCACCCCTTTTCCTCAGGAAAATTGTGAGTATGTACTGAAGTTTCCAAAAAAATATCAAAGTTGAGGTGGTTTGCATGGTTTTGGAACTACTCCTTCGGTTATAATTGATTCCTATTCAACCCTAACTCTTCAAAACAGTATATAATAGAGGGAGAGGGGTCCATGAAAGGGGAATTAACCTTTGCATTGTTATGTTGGTGAAATTGGGACTCTCATCCCCCTTACCTTTTCCCTAGTTGTAATCTCCCTTTATTTCATATCTTGGAGGCTGATATTCTTGGAGAAGTGAAGACGGAGATCCATATCAAAGGTTTCATGAGGTGCCTTGCATGAGGAGAAGGTATATCTTGTACTTCTTCCATTTATTAATAAATATTTAATGCTCTTCCCTTTCCAAATCAATGTATGATATGTATTGTATATTTGTTAATTATTACATGTCGATTCTTATCATATTAGGGTTTCATATTATATTGAATGGTATATCCTTACATGTGGTCAAATTGGTTTGAGGAAGGTGTGAAGATTGTTTTGCAAGTCTCTTGGATTGAGTAACAAGAGGAGGGATAGAAAAATTTTGGATACACCTTCAGTCTATAAGGTATGAACCCTTTAAACTTGTTTATATCTATCCTAGCAATGTCTTGTATATCAATATTTATACCCCTAGTATGTTGGTGGCCTGGACCCTAGACATAGGAACACTTTCCCTAACAACACACATTAAGGATAACCACATACCTCATATTGAGGAGAGGAATACATCCCCATCCAATCCAGAAAATATGTAGACAGAAGAGATGATGGAGGATATTGACGAAGAAATGTCAGATGAAATGGAGGATATGGACTTAGGGGAACCGGATCTAGATGAGATAGAGAAAGAATGTAGTAATAAAGGATAAGGGTACATCTCCAGAAGGAAGTTATAACTTCAGAAATAGGCTATCCTTAAAATAAAGGCTTCCCACCATCTGGGAATTACTAAGGATCCAATGAAGGGTAGAAAATAAAAACAACCTGAGGATGGGGAAAAACGTGGGAGAAAGACGAATATGCAGAGAATAGCATATATTGGTACTAGGATGATTCAATTGCGCCAGTACCCGAAAATAAAAGAGGCCTTCTCAAAATTGAATAGAAACTCCTAATGAAGATAATAACCTGGAATATTCCAGGGGTCAACAATCCAAGAAAAGTGAAGATGCTTTGAAATACGTTAAGGAAGGAAAACCAGATGTGTTATTTCTGCAAGAAACCAAATGTAGCTTGGACACTATGCAGGAAATTAGGAGTGAACTATGGCATGGAAGTCTATGGATAACTACTGATGCAAGAGGTGCTACTAGAGGAATATCTATTCTATGGAAACCTAAGGCCCTAAAACTACACAATTTTAGAGAAAATAAGTTCTATATCAGTGCAAACTTCTAGGTTTGAAACTCTGAGGTAAAAGGGATACTCACCAATGTCTATGGTCCAAGTACTATAACTCATAAACCATCATTATTATCACTCTTGGATAAGGAATCCCAAGAAATCGAAAACCATTCCTATATTGTGGGTGACGATTTCAATATGATTACATCCTTAGAGGGTAAGAAGGAAGAAAGATGAACTCTTGAAGCTACCAATACTTCTTTCAAAGAATTCATACAAGAGAAAAGGTTGGTTGACATAGAAAATAGGAATGGTTAGTATACATGGAATAACAAAAGAGGTGGGGAGAATCATGTGGCCTCTCAGTTAAATCAATTCATTATATCCAAAGAAACGATTAATGAGTACATGGAAGTGACCACTTAGGTCCTCCCCTCTGCAGGATTTGATCATCGGCACAGTAGTTTGGTTTGGGAAGATGGGGGCCCACTCCTTCGATGCCCTTTCCGATTTGAACAATTATGGATTGAAGACAGGAATTTCAAGGAACTTGTCGAAAAATGGTGGAAAGAGATGGAACCCACCAGTAGAACTTTGATGTACCAATTCCAACAGAAGCTAAAAAAGTTGAAGGAAAAAATCCATACTTGGAATAAGGAGGAATTCGGGAACATATTCCAAAAAAATAAGCATCTCAATGATGAACTAGAAGAACTTAAAAGGGAGGGCATGAACTCTGGGTACACTGAGGAACTGAAACATAGAGAACAGGTCCTTCTAAATCAACTCAGTGCTCGGGAATGATAGGAGGAAATCTATTGGAAACAAAAATATAGGAACCAACTGATGTAGGAAGGGGAGTGAAATACAAAATTATTTCATCACACAATGATCCATAACCTTCAGCAGAAAAACTAATGAATTTAAAAAATATATAATGGTCAATACATCGAGACAAGGGAATAAATAAAGATAGAACTAGTTAAGCACTTTGAAACCATCATGAAGGAAGATAAAAAAGATAGATCTAAAGACATGAGGAATATTACTAGACACATCCCAATATAGGTTACGACAAACCAAAATGAAATCTTGTTGAAACTTGTGGAACTCTAGCAAGTGGAGGAGGTTGTTAATCAAATGGCAGATGGAAAAGCTCTAGGACCTAATGGTTTCACAACCAATTTCTTCTACCACTTCTGGGATTTGATCAAAGACGAAGTGTGGAAAATCGTGGAGGACTCTCGAAAAGATAAAGGTAAGATATATCAACTCCACATTTATCACTCACATCCCTAAGGAGGATGGGGCTGAATCTCCTAGTAAATTTAGACCCATAGCACTATGTAGTGTTATTTACAAAATTATAACAAAGGTGTTGGCTAATAGATTATAGCCTATCCTCTTGTATTTGGCAATCAAAGAACAGTAAATGTTTGTGTAAGGATTCCATATTCTGGCTATAATCATTTTAGTCCACAAATTTATCCACTCTCATAAAGTTACATAAAAACCAGGTATGTTGTTGAAGCTTGATATCTCAAAAGCTTATGATAAATTAAGTTGGAAATTTATGAAAGAAATGCTTGAGGATTATGGTTTTCACCAGGATTGGGGCTGATGGATAATGAATATTACTTCAACTGCTTTCTTTTATATTCTCTTAAATGAATCCCCTACTAGAACCTTTCAACCTTTAAGAGGTATTGAGAAAGGGGACCTTCTATCCCCCTTCGTGTTTATCCTAATGGTTGAATGGTTTTGCAAGGTTATCAAAGATAAGACTGCAAATAGGGAGCTCAGAGGATTGAACCTCCATACTGGTACTGAAACATTTTTCCACCAACAATCTGTGGATGATAAAATGCTTATGGGACACTCATCAGTTCAAGAGGCGTGGGTTGTGAATAAATGCCTGAACACTTTTTCAAGAGCATCCAGAATGGAGGTGAATAAAACAAAGTCTGAAGTCTGATTTTTTAACACCCCATGAATCAATCAACAGAATATTATGTGCATCATGGGATTCCAAGGGATCTTCCTTCCATCAAATTATCTTGGTTCTCCTCTGGAAAAAGGGGTGATCAGGAAAGTATCTTGGGAATATTTATTAGAAAAAATGAGAAGGAAATTGGATAACTGGGATTTTAGACCTATCAACCTGGAAAGCATGTAGTATTAGTGAAATCGGTGCTTCAATCCATGCCCATTTACCTCTTTTCTACCTTCTCTACTCCAAGATCAGTTCTAAAACATATCAGGACAATTCAAAGATATTTTTTGTGGGAAGGAAATCATGACAAACATAGATGGGATCTGGTGAGCTGGTACACCGTCTGCAAACCAAAGGCTCCAAGTGGCTTGGGATTCAGAGATCCAGAGAAAAACAATAAAGTGCTAGGGGCAAAAATCTGGTGGCACTCGGTGTCTCCCAAAGAAGAGCCATGGGAAAAATTATGGCATCATAAGTATGCTCAAGGAAAACCAAAACAAGATCTCATAAGATTTACTGAAAGCAGGAAAGGACCCCATATCTAGAGTTATGCTCAAGCGAATAGAGGGATAATCCAAGATCATAGCTTTTGGGAATTAAGGGAAGGACATGATGCAATTTTTTTTACTACCTCATGGTAACAGTTGCAAAAGATCATTTCTCAAATTGACATCCATACTAGTTGGAATAGACCCAAGGAACTAGGATTAACAAAAATCCATCATTTATTGAGAGAAGCACATGTCAATGAGAAATTTCATGAATGGAAAACAAAGGATTGGTGGAATCAAAGATTCCCAGCTAAAGACATTCCCAAAATTATGGAGGCCCTTCAAGAACACTGCATTCACATCCAAAGAGATCCCGATAAATTGAGATGGGGATATCAATCTAAGGGACTTTATAATACAAGAGAGAATTATAATCTTAATTTCAACCAGGAAGAAATCCATCACAAATCTATATTTACTACAATATGGAACTTTAATCCTTGTCCCAAAATTGCTACCTTTATATGGTTGGTTATGTACAGGAAAATCCTAATAGGAGAAAACTTAATGAGAAGAGGCACGAATGGCCCTTTCAGGTGTTCTCTATGTGAATATGAGGAGGATACAACGAATCATCTTCTAGACTCTTGTTCTTCTACTTCCTCCCTATGGGATTCCAGAGCTTCACTTTTTAGGAGGGAAAATCATGTGACAGGCCCAAACGATGACAGTATGGGATAAGGAGGCTTACAAACATCCAGTTATTCGTAAGATATGGCTCATGTTCCCTGGAAATTTGATTTGGGATATTTAGAAGGAAAGAAATGGGAGAATATTTGAAGGAAAGAAAAACTTGCCATAGACAGTTTGGAACCATGTAAATAAACACATATAGGAGACTAACAAAATAACCTAGTGGAACGAGAAAGACTGCGAGATGTATGATAATGAAAAATGAATTTTGGATGGATGGGGAATGGATTATTATCCACAAGGATGGAAAAGTTTTAAAGCAAGGAGAGTGATCCCATCCAATCCACATACTTAGTTTCCACCCCCAAGTGGAGATTTCAAGTTAAATATTGATGGCTCTTCCAAAGGAAACCATAGTTTGGCTGGGTTTTGGGGGAGTTATCCAGAACAGTGAAGGTAGTGTTCTCCAGTTCTTTCAAGGGAATATCAAGAAAGAAACTAACAATGCATTGAAACTAGAGGGCTTACATCATGGCATCAAGATTTCCCTCAGAAAACTATGGGAACCTCTGGTCATTGAAAGAGATTCCTACATTATCCTCCAGATGGCCAAAAATCTGCAAAGTGGACATAAATCTTGTCAAGTTGTGGATAGTTGGAGTATGACGTATCAATTGGAGCGAATTTTTTATCTAATCAGAGGGCACCATGCTTGGTCCTTTTACCACGTCAAACATGACGAGAATAAGCTGGTCGATTTAATGGATAATATAGGAAAACATAGTGGAGAGCAAATTATGGAAGGCCATCTTCCCAGGGAGGGGGGTAACGAATGGAATATTCAACTCTCCCACTTGACGACCCAGGACCTCAAGCCTATCCAGGAGATGATGGAGCACACAAGGAAAGCATCAGGTCACATAAATGAGGTACATATATCTCCCTCTTCCAACATAGAGAGTCATAATCACCTTTCATCATTGTTTGACATTGGTACCTCCATATTTCACTGGGATATGAGTTGCTAGGAACCCTCACCTCTTTCCATTAATGAGGAAATCTTGTAGCTAGGTGTGGCCTCTGAAAGGAAAGATATGGTGAACCGTGGAGGGAAGTACATATATTTGGTGTTGTACCATGATAATAAATAGCAAGGATAGAGTAATTAGTATGGTTAACCAAATTAGGATGAGCAAGGTGCTATGACTATTTATGTGATCATGCTTCCCCTCCACACATTATGCTTCTTCATTTTCTAGGGTGGTTTTCTTTGAGAAAGAAAGAGTTGGTGGAATATCAGTCTCAAAACCAGGTTCCTTTTTTTATGGCTCCCAAAAGATAAGCACGGAGGGCTAAGAATGAAGATGGTGGAGAGAGGAAGAGGCCTTTCTGTGGAATGCAAAGAATTGGGAAAGCATCCCATTTTTTCAGAAAGTGTATTCCTCCTATAATCTACGAGGAATTTGAGTGGGTCAAGCATGAATTGTGGAACCGGGTGTATACCATGGATATGAAAATTATCAAGGTGGAGGTGGAATATTGGATTTTTGATCTTGGTACCACGACCATGAGACTCTGTGCCTATGACCATATGGTCACCACCCATTGGGTCACAAAGGAACTGGTATCCTACTTCCTGATGGACAGGGAGAACAAAGCGATGGGAGAGGAAGAACCTGTTAAGGTATGGAAGGATAACTACCATGACAACTACATGATGCATAAAAAAATTGGCAGTATTTACCTGAATCTTGTAATCTCGCTAGAGATCGAATTTGTTGAAGAAAGAACGTTTATGGCTCGCCTTTAGGTTTCTTCACCTATTCACATATTGAATTTCCAGCCTACTACTACAGAGAATACCAAAAGTGGAGGTATACGCTCATCCTAGACCATGATTCATCGAAATTTGCCCCAGCCTTCGAAGTGAATGGTTCCAGGTTTGTTTCAAGGGTTATGTTTTATATGTCTACTATTATTACCCAGGTTGAAGTTAGTGTTTGGCTCTGATATCCCTTTAGTCATGTTTATGGTTGTGATTTTAGTAGGATGTTCCAAACTTATGTAGCCTCTTTTTGTGAGATTTATATGACAAATGTTGATATAGCTAGTTGTAATGGGGGAAATTGATAGGACAAGTTAGTATAAGGGATAGATAATGGGATCAACATTTTTGTGATGAATCCCTTTAGATAGTCATGTAGAAATTTGGGGCAAGCTAGGCCCTAAAATTCCAGACTTTTATGTACTAAAGGATTTTTAATATAATATAATATTCTTTCTTACAAAAAAAAAAACTTTTTCATTCAACTATTTGTATCCTTGAATCTTATTATTTGATGTGTATATGAATTTAGGTATCATACTACAAAGGAATGTGGAATACTAGTCATAATTTTCGTATCAGGAAGGTTGATGAGAATTGAAAAAATTATGATCATAGAGAATCAACATCGTTTGAGGTGGATTCTTGTTCACATGCATATGATAGATACCCAATCACAAGCATACTTCGTTATTATGGAGTGTTGTAGGATATCATAGAGATCGATTTCATATCCTTCAAAAAAGTTCTTTTTCGTGTTGAATAGTACAAGCTCATCAAAGTTGGCCCAGAAAAAACCATCATGTTTCCTAACAATGGGTTCAATATGATCAATACATCTAGGTTTGAATCCACCTCTGAACCTTATGTGATTCCAAATCAATGTGACCATATATTTCTTGTTCCAAATTTAGAACAACCTGGCTAGTCATTTGTGATTGTTTATGATCTAAGAGAATGAAGTATTGGATCACAGATCAAACAACATGGGATGAAATTATAAAGGATGCCAAGTTTAAAAGGAAGTCCCATAACAATCGAAACTACATGCCATCTACGCGAGAAGGAGGTAAAATATGCCTCCATGATACATCAAAAACAAGTAAAGTTAGGGTGTCAAGTATTGGATCCCACAAATTAGGATCTAGTGGCTACAATAGCATTTGTGGAAACTTGGTAAGTCATTTTTTTCATTTACTTTAGTTCCTCTATTTCAAAATAACTTGAAAATTTATGAGTAAGTTGTATTTATGAGTAATTATAGAATAGTAATTTGATATAGGTTCATCAATTTGAAAAGAAGGCTTCAGAGGAGGACTTGAAATATTCTTTATTACATGGTTATCAAGGCCTCCAACAACATATGCTAGACCAAGGCGAGAAAATGATCACTGGGCATCCATCTAATCTATGTTATTTAGAATATTTGGTGAATTATGTAATAATTTAATGGAAGATAGTATGTTAAAATAATAAGTTAAAATTTGTCGTGTATGGAAGGATGAGCAACCAAATTCATTGGGAGAAGGATATCCGAGTGAGAATGATGGGATTCTAGAGGTGAATGATGAAATGTTTGTTACACATAATGAATCAATTGTTATCCTTGAACCTCAACAATAAACCATCCTTCAATTCCAATAAACTAGAGAAAAGGATGATGAGCATGCCACATTAGCAATCAAAGTAGTGCCTCGTAGAAAGAGGACAAAAATGAAAAAGGATTGATAGCAATGATCTATAATAAGTTTCTATGGTATGTACATTTCAATCCTTTTATAACTCTTTTTTTCAAACTTTGTCATCTCTTCATAGCATTGAATTCTAAAACTATACAATATTCCTTTAAACTTGTATTTCTGAGAAATTTGGTAGAATTTGATGAAAGATGTTTACAAGGATAGTTGTTTGGATTCTATTTAATAAGTTAGAAAATGTAGATAAATTTAATATGTCAATCATTTTACACAAGTTTACACTATATATATTTTAATTAATTTATTATTTTATTCTTATATAGATGTCTTATATCTTGTAGGCTGCAAGAGAAACATCAAGAGTATTATGTGCTTCTGGATGCCCATTTTTTGAATGATAAAGAGATGAAAAGCATTGCTGAGAAATTATGTTTGCAAATTCTAGTTTCTTCATAATTTATAATTAATTTATGGGACAATTTTGCCACATTATAAAAAAATTTGAGGATGTAATGTTCGGGAAATGTAAAATGACAATATTTAATAATGACTACGACATACCCCTCATGTGTATTTTTTCCCATGGAGCAACTATCCAATCATTTTCTACCATAAAAATATTAAAAATAATTATAGTAATATTGCGATGCTAATAAAGTTGTTTATTATGGTGCATTATTTTTCCTTCTTAAAGTTTCATTTTTAAATTTCATACAAATTAACCAATGTTATAAATGTGTACTATTTGGGAATATTGAATTTTTAAAACCACATTCAATAAACGATTAGATTTTTAATACCCTTTATAGTCTTTATAGAGACCAAAATAATACATTTTGTTAAGAGGCAACAATAATTGTATTCTATATTGTACAATAACTTGAGACAATAATTGAGATAATAATAAAGACACTAATTGCGACAATAATAGAGACATTAGTATCTAGACAATAATTGTATTTTATATTGAGACAATAGTTTCAACAATAATTGAAACACTAATAAAGACAATAATTTTATTTTATATTGTCTCTATAGAGACAATAATTGAGACACTAATAGAGGCAATAATTGAGACAATAATAGAGACAATATTTGATACACTAATAAAGACAATAATAATTGTATTTTATATTGTCTTTAAAGAGGCAATAGTTTAAGACAATTATTTCAGACACCCACTTAAGGACAATTTTTAAAACAATAAACAACTTTTTTTTTGTCTTAAGTTGAGACAATTCACACAAATATTGTCTGCAAAGCCCCTTCTATGTAGTAGTGAATTAAGTGGATATCAGTTTTTTTTTTCATATCAGTTCTTGTTTTTGCGCTGAGAGGCGCTCTACAGCCCAGTATGGGGGGATCTTGCAATGTTACATAACATCATGTAACGTTACAAGATTAACAAAATAATAAAAAATAAAATTTTTAATTATTCGCCAAAATAAATGTGGGCAAAAAAAAAACCTAATATGAGGGAGATCTTTAAGGTTTGTTACTAACAAAATAATAAAAAATAAAAAAAATTAATTATTGGCCAAAATAAATGAAGTGCAGAAAAACAACCTAATATGGGGGAGATGTTGTAGTGTTCCTACCTAACAAAACAATAAAAAAGTAAAAATTTAATTGTCCGCAAAAAAAAATGTGAGTCCCAAAAAAAACACAATATGGGGGAGATGTTGTAATGTTCCTACATAACAAAATAATAAAAAATAAGAAATTGAAATTATCCGCAAAAAAATGTTGGCCTTGCACATGGTTTTCAAACCATGTGCAAGGCCTTCTAAACAACCCATGGTTTTATTGTACATGGTTTAGGAGGGCCTTGCAAATGGTTTTAAGACCATGTGCAAGGCCTCCTAAACAACCCATGGTTTTATTGTACATGGTTTAGGAGGGCCTTGCAAATGGTTTTAAGACCATGTGCAAGGCCTCCTAAACAACCCATGGTTTTAGGAGGGTCTTGCATATGGTTTTAAAACCATGTATGGGGAGATGTTGTAATGTTCGTTACTAAAAAATAAAAAATATTATATGTGGGCCATAAATAATATTCAATATTAATAATAAAATATTATATGTGGACCTTAAATAAAAAGATGTGTCTTTTGGTTTGAATCAAATCAATGGCTATATATAGGACACACCAAAGTTGATAGCTCATTGAGTGCAATACCTAAGAAGAGTTTTGCACCTCGAAAGATTTGATCCCTCTCGGCGCTTGATAGAGCCTAAGATTTGGATCTAGGCTGGTTTCATATCAGTTCTTGTTTTTTTTAATATTAAATAGTATTTTTTTTCTTAAATAATATTTGTTTTATATTTATATTAATTAGTTTCATTTTTATGGTATACCACAAATGAATAACTATAAGAATATGGTAATTAGTTTAATGTTTAGCCTTTATTTAACAACAAGCTATCTCCATAAAACTAAGTAGTTGGTTGAGCCTATCCACTATACTTGTGATTGTGCTAGTTACTAGATCTTTATAGTTATCCATTTGCGTTATAATGTAAAGATTAAACTAATTAATATGAACTTAAACCAAATACTATTTACTAAACAAAAAACTCAAACTTCTTTAAATCTTAATCAAGATGCATTTATTAAGTATAACAAAATACAACCACCATCAAGATGCATTTATTAAGTATAACAAGATACAACCACCATCAAGATGCATTTAAGCATAACAATATATGATGACCATCAAAATAAATTTAAGTATAACAAAATAAAACATTTAATACACAATTTTAAATTAAAACTTAGAAAAAAATTATAATGAAAAAACATGCAAAATAAAGAAAGTTGTAAACCAGATAATACTCAAAAGTAAACATGTAATTCATGAGATCAAAATGAATTAATTAAAATCTATTTATATCAATTACTCAGAATATATATATATAAAATTTAAAAAAACAGAACACACATCAAAGTTGGGTTGCGACTCACAAGTATTACTCACAAGCATGTGATACATCCTCGCTACACGGATCACCAGCCGAAGCATATTTGAAATTAATAAAACATACTTCTAGCCTCTAGGCATAAAATAATAACAAATATTGAGATTGACGGAGGACGTTATTGCGCCATTGGTATTCACGTTGAATTGACTCACTTAAATTTTACAATATGTAGGTATCGACAATGACAAATAATATGGCTTTTATAAGATTCGATTTCATTCAATAAAATATTTGGAAATCCTATAAGATTCGATTTCATTCAATAAAATATTTGGAAATCCTATCCTAGCAATGGGGTTGGAATTTCGTCAAAATTACCGGTAACAAACAAAATCTGAAACGTTTTCTGTATTTTAAGCCAAATTTTGTCGATTTATTTGATTGGATAAATTGACCCATGACAAGCATTTACCCCTCAAATTCCATCCTACCACACCCATTGACAAAATAAACTTATTGTCTACTTTATTGTCTACTTTTTGGTTTTTTTCATCCCATGTATTTATATTATTACTAAGCTAAAAGAAGTGTACGTATCTTCACATGTGGAACATGGTCATAGACATAGACAACTAAGACATGTACAATTTATTAAATAATTTTTTCCGTGTATCTTTAATTTATCTAATTTTATATTTCAGTTTTTTATATGTTCATTACATTACATACTTGCATTTGAGTTTTTATTTTTTATTTTTTTATTTTCTTTATTCATTCTTTCACTTGTGACTAGTTGTTTCTTAGATCATATGTTTTCTTTCAAATACTTTGTCGGTCTATAATAATGATTTGGTTTCATTCAGAGTTTATCTAGTTCATTTTCATTGCACATTTGTATTGCTATAATTATTTTTAATTTTTTTTGTGTCTTTTTTTTTATATTATTTTAAATATTTGAAATTTACAGATGTGCTATACAATCATAGATCTTTTCTTTTTTATTTTATTTTTATATTGGAAGTGTACGTATCTTCACATGTGGAACATGGTCATAGACATAGACAATTAAGACGTACAATTTCTTAAATAATTTTTGATTTCCTAGATCTCTTCTTTTTTATTTTTTATTTTTTATATTGGAAGTGTACGTATCTTCACATGTGGAACATGGTCATAGACATAGACAATTAAGACACGTACAATTTCTTAAATAATTTTTTCCTTGTATCTTTGATTTATCTAATTTTATATTTCAGTTTTTTATATGTTCATTACATACTTGCATTTGAGTTTTTTTATTTTTTTATTTTCTTTATTCATTCTTTCACTTGTGACTAGTTGTTTCTTAGATCATATGTTTTCTTTCAAATACTTTGTCAGTCTATAATAATGATTTGGTTTCGCTCAGAGTTTATCTAGTTCATTTTCATTGCACATTTTTATTGCTATAATTATTTTTACTTTTCTTTGTATCTTTTTTTAATATTATTTTAAATATTTGAAATTTAAAGACGTGCTATACAATCATAGATCTCTTCTTTTTTCTTTTTTCTTTTATATTGGAAGTGTACGTATCTTCACATGTGGAACATGGTCATAGACATAGACAATTAAGACACGTACAATTTCTTAAATAATTTTTTCTTTGTATCTTTGATTTATCTAATTTTATATTTCAGTTTTTTATATGTTCATTACATACTTGCATTTGAGTTTTTTTATATTTTTATTTTCTTTATTCATTCTTTCACTTGTGACTAGTTGTTTCTTAGATCATATGTTTTCTTTCAAATACTTTGTCAGTCTATATTCGTTTACTTGTGACTAGTTGTTTCTTAGATCATATGTTTTCTTTCAAATACTTTGTCAGTCTATAATAATGATTTGGTTTCGCTCAGAGTTTATCTAGTTCATTTTCATTGCACAATTTTATTGCTATAATTATTTTTACTTTTCTTTTTGTCTTTTTTTTTATATTATTTTAAATATTTGAAATTTAAAGACGTGCTATACAATCATAGATCTCTTCTTTTCTTTTCTTTTTTTATATTGGAAGTGTACGTATCTTCACATGTGGAACATGGTCATAGACATAGACAATTAAGACGTACAATTTTTTAAATAATTTTTTCCTTGTATCTTTGATTTATCTAATTTTATATTTCAGTTTTTTATATGTTCATTACATACTTGCATTTGAATTTTTTTATTTTCTTTATTCATTCTTTCACTTGCGACTAGTTGTTTCTTAGATCATATGTTTTCTTTCAAATACTTTGTCAGTCTATATTCTTTTACTTGTGACTAGTTGTTTCTCAGATCATATGTTTTCTTTCAAATACTTTGTCAGTCTATAATAATGATTTGGTTTCGCTCAGAGTTTATCTAGTTCATTTTCATTGCACATTTTTATTGCTATAATTCGTTTTACTTTTCTTTCTGTCTTTTTTTTTTATAGTATTTTAAATATTTGAAATTTACAGATGTGCTATACAATCATAGATCTCTTCTTTTTTATTTTTTATTTTATATTGGAAGTGTACGTATCTTCACATGTGGAACATGGTCATAGACTTAGACAATTAAGACACGTACAATTTCTTAAATAATTTTTTCCTTGTATCTTTGATTTATCTAATTTTATATTTCAGTTTTTTATATGTTCATTACATACTTGCATTTGCGTTTTTTTTATTTTCTTTATTTTCTTTATTCATTCTTTCACTTGCGACTAGTTGTTTCTTAGATCATATGTTTTCTTTCAAATACTTTGTCAGTCTATATTCTTTTACTTGTGACTAGTTGTTTCTTAGATCATATGTTTTCTTTCAAATACTTTGCCAGTCTATAATAATGATTTGGTTTCGCTCAGAGTTTATCTAGTTCATTTTCATTGCACATTTTTATTGCTATAATTCTTTTTACTTTTCTTTCTGTCTTTTTTTTTTAGTATTTTAAATATTTGAAATTTACAGATGTGCTATACAATCATAGATCTCTTCTTTTTTATTTTTTATTTTATATTGGAAGTGTACGTATCTTCACATGTGGAACATGGTCATAGACATAGACAATTAAGACACATACAATTTCTTAAATAATTTTTTCCTTGTATCTTTGATTTATCTAATTTTATATTTCAGTTTTTTATATGTTCATTACATACTTGCATTTGAGTTTTTTTTGTTTTTTGTTTTCTTTATTCATTCTTTCACTTGCGACTAGTTGTTTCTTAGATCATATGTTTTCTTTCAAATACTTTGTCAGTCTATAATAATGATTTGGTTTCGCTCAGACTTTATCTAGTTCATTTTCATTGCACATTTTTATCGCTATAATTATTTTTACTTCTCTTTTTGTCTTTTTTATAATATTATTTGAAATATTTGAAATTTACAGATGTGCTATACAATCATAGATCTCTTCTTCTAAGTGGGATTAATAATAAGCCATCAGTGTTCCCATCATTAAACTTATGTCTTATAATAAACCATTTGAAATATCATGGTGTGGTGATATTGGTTATGTTTAAGTCTCATATAAATTTACAGGTTACTAGTTATCTTTTGATAGAATAAAACAGGAATCCTGGTTTTGGATCATGGTGTAATAATCATGTCCTAGTCCTTTGAATTATTTATAGAATAATATTACATGTATCAATTTAGGAAAGTAAAATTAACCGTTGTAAAACTTGCTATTCATCACTCAACCAAAAATGTAAAGTTCTCATTGTGCATGGAACAAAGTAATAATGTGGTGGTCATGTCATGCATAAACCGCTATGTAACATCAACGGTTGTCTAAGTTTATACATCTCTTAGTAAAGGTGATTTCATAAGAACTTTAAAGTTTTCCCACTACACTTTGTATTGATTCAATAGTTTTATTAGTCAAAAGTTATTGGAACACTAGATGGGTCACACAATCATTTGAAGGTTATTGATTTGCTTTATGCATAAGAAGAGAGGAATCATGTTGTCATTATGCTCAATATGAGAAACTTGTTGATTTTTGTACCTAGGAAAGTGTTCCTTTTGGTGACTTTTTCCTTAGTCACTTAAAAGGGGGAAATAAAGCGACCCTTGCATTAAATGACTTGAGATGAGCATTTAATTTGACTTTAGAGATTAAAGTCACTTTTTGGAAAAATTTAAGTGAGGTGAGTGAAATTAATTTTAAATGAGATTTAATGAGCATTTAATCTCATCCACTCATCTTATCCAATATCAATCGTTGGATTAGAGGACCATTTACTTACCCTAGGGTTATCACCAAAAAGGCAAGGAAAGGAAAAACACATTCACTTTTTGAGACGAGAGTGAAGGAGAGAGCTAAGAGAGAGCAAACCCATTTTTTGAGAAAGAAGGAAATTAGCAATAGTAACCATTTTCCCAGGGCATGCAAATTGAGGAAGAGTACAACAAAAGCAAGGCATGGTTTTTGAGGAGTTCAACCAGAACTATTTTCGAGACAACAACATTTATTGCTACCAGTTCGTACAGGCCATATTGTATGATTTTCGTACAATGCACATAATTCGAGGAAGAATGTACAGCCATGATTTTCGAGGTGGTTTTCAGGCACATTTTTTGAGAAGAATTTTGCGCACAAATGCTGAGGCAAACTAGCAAGCACAAATCCTGAGGCACTTTCTATGGCACAGTTTTCGAGGCAGACCATACAACAGGTTGTTGTACAATCCATACATCAACATGTTTTTCGAGGCATTTATAGCAAAAATTCCAAGTTTGATTGTTGTTTTGGCCGAGAAAACAAGACAGAAAAATTTCTCTGGTTGAGATAAGTTGGTCTGAAATTTTTCTGAGTATTGCTGTAATTTTTCCCTGAAAAATAAAAATCTCTCTCCTAACAGGTTTTTCCTAGGCAAGTTTGCCAAAAATATCTGACTCTGAAATTTATGGTGTGCATTTATTATTTTATTTTCTGTCACTAAAAGTGAGTTTTAGCAGTGTTTTATTTGTTTGAAAATTTTGTGCAATTTCCATCCTTCATGAAAACTTGGTTGGGCATTAAACATTGAAACCGGGTGGCTGAAAACTGAGAAACACTTTCAAAACTTTCATATATATTGTGATAGGGGTGAATAAAAAAAATACAAATTTGGTACAAGGTGTTGAAAATGCCTGAATTCCACTTATTATGCTCATTATGTCTCAAAGAAACAGAAAAACAAACTTGGTGCAAGATGTGGAAAATGAAACTTCTTGCAGTACTCAAATACCACCAAGGTATATCGTCCTTACAATAAGGTAAATAAAAATTTTGTTCTTTCTAGAGGTTTATTTTTTCTTGAATGAATAAAAATGACAAGTTTGTGGAGAGGAAACTTGCTTGTTTGGATAAATTTATCCATGTAAAGACATATCATGAATTTAACAATGAGATTCCACATCTTGAAGGGAAGATCTATAACTTGGATTAATCTTTTGAATCTTGTTTTGCAACACCATCTCCCCCTCATGAAGAATCTCGTGCCACTTCACTAGAATAGGAGGTTCGGTTGGATGATTTTATTGAGAGGATTGTAATATTGAATATTAAAGAGAAGGAAGAACTGTCATCTGAGAAGATTGGATCCTCATTGAAACTTCCAAAGTGGGTCATGAAGACACTTGAAAGTGTTCATCCTAATAAGTTGGAAAGATATGAACCAAAATTTTGACAATAGAATATGAAGGTATTGCAAATGATTAAAATTCAGATGATGTAGATGATATCGATGTTGCATATGACTGGGAATTGAATTTATCTACTAACCTTGAACCAGCTTCATCTGAAGATGTTTTGCAAGATGTCTGGAAAGAATCTAACTAGAATTAATATGATACTCTCATAAAGAATGAACATGGAAGTTGGTGGACCCTCCCCTTGGATCCAAACCAATTGGATGCAAGTCAAGCTACAAGAACAAGTACAAATTAGATGGCTCAGTTAACAAGCAAAAGGAAAGGCTTGCGGGAAAAATAATTACATAGAAAGAAGGAAATGAATATTAGGATACTTTTCTCCCAACAAAAAAATGGAATTACATTTACACTCTATTGGTTTTGGATGCACAAAAACTAGTGGAAAGTTCATCAAAATGATGTAAAGATTGGTTTATTGAATGGAGACTTGAAATATAATTTCTTCATGTGTCAACAGAAATGTATTTTTGTGAAGGGACAAAAACATAATGTATGAAATCTCATTTTAAGTCCTTGTAGGCCTAAAACAAAAACCTTGTGCAAGGTATGAAAATATAACCAACATCTTTTTAAATTGAATTTCAAACACTTCAATCTTGATGATGCAATTCTATTTGTCAAGAAAGTTGGAATATCTAATGTATATCTTGCAATGTATATGTAGATGATTTGTTGATGTAAATGAATAATGAAAGCTACATTGCATCATGTTGCTACCGCAACAGGTTCTCCCCGAATTTATTTTACTTAAACTCTGGGGCCCCTCCTCATCTTTTTACTTGGTTTGACTGTGAAATGCTTGAACCCCTCGGGCTTATCTTTCTTTCGTTTAACCTTGAAGTTGGATGCCTGCTGATTTGTGTGCCATGTTTGATTTCGGTTTGAGTCGGGCGTGTTTGGCTTATCACCTGAAGAAAGGTAAGATCTTGCCTTCGTGAAGAAAAATGATTTTTGGCTGCGGTAACCCTTAATGTTGTTTTCATCGTTAATTTTTTTTCTTTATGATCGAGCCTCCTTTGCTGTTAGATCGGAAGCTGTGAAGTTCTAGCTCATCTGCCGTTGCGGCTCCCCGATCGTTTTTTCGTCCGAAGTCCAGTTCCCCCCGATGCCCGATTCAATTCTAAGCCTGCGATCGCTTGCTCAAAAGTTTCTACTTACCCGTCGTTGCGGCTGGGAAGAGGTAGTTGGCCTCCGTTTCAAGTATCATCCGACGTCCGACCCTGTCTTCCCCCGCCCGAACTTATTCTTTTCACCTCGTTGCCTGCCTCCGACTAGTGTTCCGTCCGCCGTTGCGGATGAGGCACCCTTCCTGGTTCCCGAAGCATTCTTCCTCCCGACGTCCGATCTCCTCCTTTTTTCGCCCATGCTCTCAAGCATCCGGTCCTTATGCTCCTCCGCCGTTGCGGACCCTGAAGTCTTGTCCCGTCCAATGCATAAGCTGGCCTACCACCGATTTACAATTTTTCCGCCTCAAGCTTAAGCAAGTACTCGCCCGGACAAGCCAGGGCGGCTTCTTGTGGATCTATCATTCTGGTGGGAAAGTTTAAATGTTTAAGTTTTCAGTTCAATGAATAATGCACCAAGATTGTTTGCAGGGGGAATCCCATGGGTCGACAAAGTGATCTGGAGCCAAGAAAAGGACAAAACGAGCGAATGACAGAGACACCTACAAGGTGGATTCATCAGTTACTGGTCAGAAGATAAACGCTCACAAAAAATGATTGGGAAAACGTAGCGGCCAGGAGATGAAGCTGAAGCGTTGAGGATGCCGGAAGGGGACACGCTGGAAGGTAGCCCAAGGGGCAGCAGTTCTAGTTTAAATATTTAGAAGTAGGACTGAGAAAGGGCTTTTTCCCTGGAAAACTTTGTATTTGTTTACTTGTAAGATGAACTACTTCGTTTTGCATAGGAACTGCAATTTTTGCCTGTCGGAGAGAGTGAAAAGCGAAATGTGTCAATGCCAACTCAATGAATAATGTTGAAGAGGAACTGTTTCGTTTTCAGCAGTGTTTCATTTACTGTAAGAGTATTCGATATTCTGAACCTATGTTCTTGCTAAATGTTCTTCAGTAATTTCTGGATATTTTTTCGCTGTGAGTAATAGATGTTGTTATAAAATGATCGGCTATTTGGTTATTTGAATATCTGTAAGTGTTCATGTGCTTTAGAAGAAGTATCAGCTACCTGTGATTCTTCCTTGTGTATGTGAAAATGTATTGCTCACCCAAAAAATTGATAACCTTGCTCCCTAGGGATAGTGTGGATAGTTAGCTTATTTCTTTTGTATCTGGTTTGGTTGCTCGCGAGCACAAGACGAGAGGTAAGAACCTGTGCATCACTTTGTGACCGCTCCCTGCAGCTTGATCACTCTGCATTTAGTTAGGCACTTGCATATCATTTCTTTAAGTCAAAATGCAAAAAAATCGGTGGGCCGGGCCGCAACCGGTAAAGCCTTAGTTTTGTTCCTTGACCTACGGTAGTCGGACCGCAAACCGGACGAATTCCCTATTCCAAACAGTCAACGGGCTAGTTGGGAACGTTGATTGGGGAGAATCCCTTACTGTTGCCGCCTACGATTTTCCGGGCCTCAACACATCCATTAAGAAATAATTGAAGAAAGGTTTTGAGATGACATATTTACGATATCTTCACTCCCAATTGGGTATTGAAGTGACTCGGATTCCAAAGTATATATAAATCTCGTAGAAGAAATAGATTTGAGAGATGTTGATCAATAAGTTTTGCATGACATAATATAATCCTTTCTCTGCTCCAATGGAATAGAATTTAAAGCTCACATCGAAAGAAGGAAATGAGATTAAAGATGCAACCAAGTCTTATATACCTTACCACCACAAGAATGGATATTTTATTCATTGTTAAAATCATCTACAACATGGAAGACTTTGCAGCTACTCACATACTCTTAGCTTAGATCAATATACTTTTACTAAACTATCTTAACTCACTTTCAAAGAGACTCATATTCATGTGGTCTCTAGCTAAGAAGTCAAGCCTAGACTACTATGCGATAATATGATAAAAAAACACAAGACACGAAAGTATGTCATTTACATAAATCACAAACTAAGTCACAATCGTATACCACACAAGTTAAGGCTTCACAAAAGGAATTTCTTTTGTTATTCAATTGTAATAATTTCCTTCGCTATTTCAACTTTTGGTATAAACAAGCCACACATACACCCTAGTACCTACTCCTCTATGCTGAGGGAACCCTCGACGAATAGGAGATTTTTCTAAAATTATTATATTATATGTTTAGTTTACTATTCAAATATATTTATATTTTATTTAATATTTTTTTATTAAAATATGTATTTAGTTTATTCTTCTTATATAAAATAATTATTTTATACTTTTCATTAAAATAAAGTTATATTTTATTTCAAATAAAATTAAAATTAATACTTAAAATTTCTAAAATCATGATAAAACTTATTTCAAATATAATTATTATACAACTTTTCATTAAAGCTACACTAATATTTTCTTTTCAAATCAACTTAAACTAATGCTTTAAAGTTTATCTTTATAAACTAATACTTTAAATGTGACATTAAATTAATGCTTTTAAAATTGATCATCATAAACTAATACTTTAAATTTGGTCATTATATCAATTATACAACTTTTCATTAAAGTTAGACTAATATTTTCTTTTCAAATCAAATCAAACTAATGCTTTAAAGTTTATCTTTATAAACTATACTTTAAATGTGATTATTAAATTAATGCTTTTAAAGTTGATCATTATAAATTAATACTTAAAATTTAGTCATTATTTAAATTAAGGGGAAATTAAACAAATATACATCTTATCAACTTGAGGTATAAGAGTAATTTACAACAATTTTTCCCTTTATTAAGAAGCTTAAAAATTTCAAAAAGTACATCTTATCAACTTGAAGTGTAAGAGTAATTTACAACCATTTTTCCCTTGTATTAAGAAGCTTAAAAAATTCAAACTTCTAATAAATTGAGAACTTTGAAAAAAATCAAAAATACATTTTATCAACATGAAATATAAGAGTAATTTACAACCATTTTTCCCTTGTATTAAGGAGATAAAAAAATTCAAACTTCTAATAAATTGAAAACCTAAAAAAAATAAAAAAGATACATCTTATCAGCTTGAAGTATAAGAGTATTCAACAATTTTTCCCTTGTATTAAGAAGCTTAAAAAATTCAAACTTCTAATAAATTGAATACTTTAAAGTGGATTTTTTTTATCATTTAGGTTAGTTTAGAATGGGTTGAAACCATGATGTAATTTCAGGTGCTCTTCTAAGTAAGAGAGGAGATATCACTTCACACCAAAAATTGTATTGAATGTTTTAGTAATATCAAATTAGATCTTTATACATCAAACTTTGTTTTAAGATAAATTCATTATTTTTATACACTAAGATATTTTTGAGAGAATATCTCAAACACTCACCAAAATATAAGAGAGTTGGTTGAAGAAAAACTCTCATATCCAGTTAGCTCTATCAATATTCTAAAAGTTAGAGGCAAAATGCTTACTTAGAGACAAACTCTACCTCACAGTGATCAATACAATAACAATCACAACCATCTCATATGATATTGAGTATCACACATTAATCTATCAAACAAGAAGGGCTTGATAATTCTAACACTCCCCCTTAACAAGTACACATCTTCATATTTTCCAAGCAAGTATTCGTCATCATCTTTTGTTGGTTGAATACATTGAATGCTTCTTGTTGGGGTTCACCTTGACTATGGAATGAGTCAAAGGTGGTTGAATTCTAGCACATGGTTTATTATAGCCCATGGTATTTTTCCATGGTATTGGTGGCCAATGGTATTTGGTGACCCATGGTATTTGGTGACCCATGGTATTGTCTTATGGTATTGCTTGTAAGAAAGTCTTCATAAGGCTTGAGGAGGCTCCATTGTAAAGTGACCTAGAGGTGAGTGGTGGCTAGGTCACTTGGCATGGCTTGGCTGGTTTAGGTCAAGGGAGATAATACATCTATTAGGGCGGGTTTTTCTCGGTTTTGGGTTTTCCACATAAATATTGTGTTTCTATCTTAAATTTGTTGCTATGTGGATTTTTGTTTTCTCATTATTAATTATATGTATGCTCATTGAAATCCTAAAAGCTGGTATAGGAGCCATGGTTGGCATATAGTTGTTCTTGCTGTGTTAATCCTAAAAGCTGGTATAGGAGCCATGGTTGGCATATAGTTGTTCTTGTTGTGTTGTACCTTGTGGAGTGCATGTTCAGTGGTACTAGACACACAAGCATTTTTGGTTCCTTGTTAAAAGTTGTTTCCCTGGGTGTTAGAAGTACAAGGTATCCCTCTTATGCGTAGAGAAGGGATGTTGCATCAAGTGTGAAATGAACCAGTGGATAGGTACGAGGGTGGAAGGTGTACTTGTAGCGTAGCTTGATATGGATAGGAGAGGTTGAGTCTTTGATTTGGGGATGAATGTAAGATGGTTTGATATCAGTTGTGGGACCAAGATTGATGAACCATGTATGTGAAGAGAATTCCTATACAATTGGGGGTTACAACTATTGATGACCAATGTAATCCGGTAGATGAATTCCTTTTATATGGACGTCAATGATAAGGTTGGATGCATGTAAAAAAGGAGCATGGAAGAAAATGAGCAAGCATGGAAAAGCAAGAGGATGTAGCAAGCAGTTTGCATGGAAAAATGAATATGGATGTAAGACCTTGTATGGCATGCATACCCTTGGTAACTCACTTGCAAATAGAGGATAGACCTACCTGAAAGGGGGTGTATGTGAGATTCCTTAGTAAATCTTTGATGGGGGTTGGTGTTTACTCCAAGTCAAACTTAAAAGGGGGCTTATTAGGGTTAACCTTGACTTGGGAATGCGGTAAAGGTGGTTGAGGTCTAGCACATGGTTTATTATAGCCCATTTAGCTAATGGTATTTGGTGACCCATGGTATTTTCCCATTGTATTCCATGTAAGGAAGTCTTTGTAAGGCATGATGAGGCTCCATTGTAAAGTGATGTGGAACTGAGTGGTGACTAGATCACTTAGTTTAGCTTGGCTGGTTTAGATCAAAAGAGATAATAAATCTGTTATAACGGTTTTTTTTTAACAACCTACCTTAAGGGAGATAATAAATCTATTATGACAGTTTTTTTTTAACAACGTACCTTACTAAAAGACTAAAAAAATGACTTTTAAATTACAAAGTTGCCAACCAAAATTACAAAATATCAACAAACAAACAAAAAAAATATGATCCATACTTCAATTATTATAGCTGAACTCTCAATGTGCACTTCAATAAATTCAAACCTTATCAATTACGCAAAGAGATTTTGAACTTCGAAGAAATCTTCACGATTACCATCACAGGTCTAACCAACATGTGCAAGCGGCATTTGATATAATAACCACCATTGCCATGGATCAACTACGTTGCCAAGGATTTTATGTCTTTTTCTGATCACACCAATAAGGCTAAATCTATGGAAAAATCATACCACACACATAACGTATTATCATTCAACAACCAAAGATTCAATGTACTCGATCCAGATGCACTTCTACCTTGGTAAACCCCATTAGTTATCATACTCATAGTGCAACACATAAGGAAAGAGATGTTTTTCATTTTCATTGAAAAATAATTAGCACATTTCTATAGTTTGTGGTTGGATTAAGTTGATAGGATCAAATCATTGAGAGATATATTATGGAATGGACGAGAGTTGGAAATCTTTTTTATTCTTCATATTCTTCTAATTAAACAGGTTCAAGTATGAGTTATCTATGGCCAGCTACATGTTGTCACACACATTTTTCCTATTATCTATTTATCAACTATGAGTTATTTATTATATTCTTTTATTTATGAATAATTGGTTATCAATTCATTATTTATGACTTATCACGTATAGCTACTAGTCATCGATGCATCACCTACTAGTTAAACCAATCACTAAATAAAAAAGACAAACTATAATCCACCCCAAATGTGAAATAAAAAAATCTATTAACCTAACAAAACTAGCTTTCTTATAACAATTGCGGAAAAAAATAAATTATGATTGTCCACCAAATGAGATCACAAGCAGCCAGTCTGTGATCGCGAGGAGTTGTCACACAAAATGACCTTGTCAAAGAGAGCCATCCTTAACAAACATGCAGGTTCGGTCCATCCAACGGACCAATAGCAAAGTCAAATAGTTGACTTAGCTTTGACTTCGCTGTTCGCTGTTGGTCAGTTGGATAGACCGAAAGTACATATTTTTTAAGCTCAGGCGTCAAAGAGATAGATGTTTACACAGCAGAAATTGCTTGCCCATCACCAGGCACAGCAGATCTAGCGCTCATACAAGGCTTTTTGGATGAGCCTTCAACACAATAGCAGATAAACCAATCCCAAGGGATTTGCAAAACCACCATATACATTCGTCTTCTCTGCACACACAAACAGAACTGGCAGTTGTCTCCATCACCGCTTGCAACAAATCAAACTGTCTCAGGCAGCCAAATATTAAACTTTTCTCATATCCTCCACATGCATGAGTATCATTTCCAGAAGCTACACGACCTCCACCTCGCAAAAAACAGAGTTCTCGTTTGATTTTATTCTTTGAGCCTTTACCACCATTTTTTTGAAAGCTTCTGCCATAACAAGCAACCAAAGAGGTGATCTCGATTATAAATTTGACCCATACAATCCAGATAAGGCAACAGATCTCATATTGGAAAAAGGGTCCCAACTTTACCCCGCCTCCTCAGTTAATGGCACAATAATCAGCACCCCGTCTACCCAGCGACTCGATCTTCCACTCGCAGATCGCCATGCATAAATTCGGCCTCTAGTATAGCTGTACTGGACATGGGACCTCTGGAGCAAATCAGAGTTCTCATGACTAAAATGAAATAGATCAAGTCTTCCGACAACTAAGAACACAGAGAGTACGAATAGGTCTGAGGAATGCTTGGATATTCGTAGAACCCCGTTGTGAGCGAAGAACTTCTAAGTTGCACAATGCCAAACCAAGAAAACTCAACATGTAATTTACTGAAATAGAATTTAGATAGGATGATAACATCCTTTCACAAAAGCAATTGACCTACTTCAATCATCTACCTACAAAGAAGAAGTTTTCTACATACAAAGGCATGAAAACATAATCTAGCTGTGACTTTATCTCACTTTTGAAATGCCCAGTGATTCTCAAAGGTTTACCGCTATAGAGCATCAAAAGGCGTTGAAGGAGGCCATTGAGGGAACCCTTTACTTCTCCATCTTCCAGTGTATCTCTTTTACTTTCCAATACGTCTGTCTGTGGATATATAGTTGAACATTGCTTTAAACATCTCTTTACTTTCACACATAGATTCAATCTCTGAAAGACTTATTGGGAAAGTAAAAGAGATGTTCGAATCAATGTTCCACTATATATATCCACATTTTCTTCATAGGTCACTCATTCTTGAAGTTCGTTCTTGATCGCTGACAACTGCCATCTACGTGCAGATATTGATTGCCAATAGATTATCCATTAATATCAGAGGTGGTATTGGAACACTTCAAAGACCAGAGGGGGCAGTTTCCCTGTTATTTTCAGAAGCGTATGCTTCTGAAAATAGAATAGGTATTCAATGTGAGAGGGAGCATTTATATCATTTGTTTAGGTATGCTTCTTTTATTATTGCTTAAAATAGAATAGGAATGTGGATGCACACAAATCCTATACCACTCCTTCCAGATTGGAAAGAAGGGATAAGATCAAATAGCCGGACATGACATAATTAAGTATTTTTTTTTAAATATAAAGTATATCATTTCAGCTTTTTTTGTTTTTCTTTGTAAGTGGTAGTTGGAAATGAAAATATTATCATTTTTATACCTGCCTCCGGCTGGTATATTGTAATCGGTCGATTTCAAACCCCGTTGACTTTGCCTATTACCTGGTGTTTTTTGGAGCTGTTTTAAAAAATCAAACCTGTTTTCCTAAGTATGACTTTGGCGTTTGCAAAATATTTTATTTAATTTTTTTTAAAATCTAATTTTCTAGACAGCTGATTGGTTGAGAGGCGATGATGTCAACATCGGGGTTTGGTATCTGGATTTCACTCGACATGTGGCAAGATGACATCATAATCTAAATTTAAAAAATTAAAAATTATATGCCATCGCCATGTGTCAGGCCCTCGCCATGTGTCAGGTCCGACTAGTCCCACGAGTCGTAGGCTTTCCAGGGTTCGAACCCGCGGAAGGAACAGAAGGCGAATCCACAGGGGGAACGCCCACGCCTGTCGTCGGCGGATTTGCAGTTGGAGAAGGCCCAGGAGATGGAAGAACGACAGTGGGATTCGAACCTGAGACCATAATTAAACGACTCGACTTTATTACCATATAATTTATAGCTCACTGTTTTATAATTCATCATCGCAAACTATTTCTGAAGTTATAATATGAGGTTGTCAAGGGAAAAGAAAAAGAACAAACCTGGAGGACTCGCGACGGGAGAAGGAGTAAACGCAGGTCCTCCCGCCGGTGGAGCGCCTTGAGCTTGAAGAATTGATACAGTAAAAGAGCAATGTTAGCTCTCGTGTTCAAATCTCGCAAGCAGAAAAAGAAAAAAGCTGCGTACCTGTGCTGTTGAAAACAAAAGAATGTGCTGTTGAAAACAAAAGAAAGAAAAAACAAGAAAGCTTAAAGCGGCGTACCTGTGCACTGTGTGAGAGGCGGGGTGTTGACATTGCACAGCCCCGGGAGGATGAGCACCCATGTTTGGTTAATAGGAAATCCCAAGGGAGTGTTAGTCCCAAACAATTGACAGAGGCAGTCTGCTGCATCGCTGGCCACTGTCGCAAGGGCGCTGCAACAC
>LPNX010128975.1:728008-739685 GCA_001517045.1 Pseudotsuga menziesii
TTTTTTTTTAACAGAAACAGAAATTTTTTTATAAATTTTAAAAAGGCTGTAGCCCAGCCAAGCTTACAAGGAGAAATTCTGAAAAAGAAGGCTGCTGGCCTCAAATAAGACAGTCAGCCTTCTTAAAAGATCTTTGAGAAATGAATCCCAAATGTTCCTGTAACTATTTCGAGAAAAGTACTGCTTACAAGAGTAGACTCTCACAAATTGTGAGCAGAGAAAAATACAGAAGCATAGCATTAAACCGGCAGAGAGGAGTGCCCTTTAATGAAAGGATCCAGTTTCTTCTGAGAGCCCGCACTGATGTTTGAGGCTGCTTCCTTTTCTCTGCGTTCTTTGTTCGTCTTGCGTCCTCTAGTGAGGGGAGGAGAAGGAGCAAAAAAATCTTCAGAGTCGGAGGTTTCCTCTGTGGACGGGACCAAGGAAGCCAGCCCTACCTGGGCTGAGGTCTCACCGCCCAAATCGATGGGATCCTTCTTCGAGCCAAGGGATTCAGGCGTGGGGTCTTCCGCGGTACCAGGGGGGATACGCACTTCAAAAACCCCTTCTGCTGCTGGTGCTTCCTTTTCCTGGCCTGAATCTGGCTCCAACGTCTCTTCAGCCGCTACTGCTGCTTCTGGTTCCTGGTCATCAAGTTCTTGAAGGGCTTCAAATCTGTTTTTATTAGCTGGGGTAGATTCTTCTGCGGAGGGCACTTCTGATTTGGAGTCCTTTTTCCGGGGAGCCCTTCGCCTATTGGCAACTGGCTGGAAGTCTGCCCCATTGGCCGGGGGAGGAGCCACCGTCACCGGGGCTTTGGGGCAGCTTTTCGCAAAATGACCGTAAACATGGCACCGGAGGCACTTGAAGGGAATATGCTCATAGTCCAGCTCTTGGATGTGACTCCATTCGCCCAAGGTGAGATGAAGGGCTTCCGAGAGCCCTTTCTCGAGATTGACCTCAACGCAGATGCGCGCACAGGTGAACTGATCCCCTTTAGGTTCCGCGCTATCCAGGAAACGGCCGAGCTTGTTTCCTATATCAGCAAGGGAGCTTCTCCCCCAAAGATGAAGAGGAAGATGGGGGAGCCGGACCCATACCGGGGCAGCCGTGATTTCTGCTTCAGGATTGAAATCCAGAGACCAAGGAGCTAAGAACAGCCCCCTCGATCCCATAAAGTATGGTCCAGATCTGAAGATTAGATCCCGCTCTTCTTTGTTCTCAAAAATAAACACAAAATACCCTCTTCCTGCAGCACATAGAGAGATATGGGAGGGCGCCAAGGAACTCCAACGTTCTGCTATCCATTGGTCCACTGCTTTGGGATTGGGCCACAGACCAGTGAACTTGCCAATGAGAGCTTTTTCTGAGAGCATAAGGGCCATGCGGCACGGATCAGAAGGGGAGAGCTCCACAGAAGGGATCTCTTCCATCTTTTTAACAAACTTGGCAGGAGGGGAGGCCTTTGCCCTAGGGCCTGCAGATCTAACCAGAACTCTGAAAGCCTCCACCGGATCCATGGCCCGACCACCGGAGGAATGCATGGCAAAAAACGCAGCAAAACAAACGCGGAGAGAAAGGCAAAAAGTGCAGCAAAAAATCCCAGCTCCCAAGCGCAGCACTGCTGGACGCGAAGGAGGCAGCTTCAGCGGGCGGAGGAGCCGTAGGGACGCAGCCAGGAGGACGCAGGGCGGCTAGGGTTTGGCCCTAGCCGCGGAGGAGCCGTCGCGCTTCATCTTCGGTCTCCTAGTACTTGTTATTACGGGGGCCTCACAACAATGATATTAATTTATAGTCTTATAAGCTATTATTTCTCATTTCCTATTTATGCTAGTCTATAAAGAAACTTGCATATTTTTATAACATAAGTCAAGAATATTACTAGAAGTATGTAAGGAAGCTTGAATATGCTTTTTTTATGCTACATTGCAATAACCTATATCGTATTTAAATGGACATTTTTTAATTCATTTTTGTTTTAATTTCTTTCAAATTGTAATTATATTTGTTTTATCATATATTTTTATAGCAAAATTATCCTATTGCTATATATTTTCAATCTCTTCTTAGGAGGTAGGTACTAAGCAACTTTGTTGCTTATTCCACTTGTTTAAATATACGAATGTTTTTCATTTTTGTTTTTTAAATTTTGTTTTATGCTTAAAATAGAATTTGTTTGTACACAAATCTTCCAAGATGGTAAATAAGAAACTCCATGGAAGTAGTTCGATATGTTATTCTTATTATTTAAAATTTTAAATTTAACAACAAATATGATATTGTATTTACATTTATAGAATTATTTAATGGTTAATTATGTTATAAGTGTTTATATTTTGTGGTTTTATTGATCTAATTAACAGGATTAACTCGAGTATAACAAGTGTATAGTACGGATTTATTTCATGGTGGTTTATATTGTTATGCTTAAATGCATCTTGAATAATGAGCTTAGTTGAATGGTTAACTAAAATCATTTAACTAAGCTCATTTAAATGGTTAACTAGAACCATTTAATTATTTTTTTTAGATTGTTTTATGCTTACAAAACTTTTTGTTTTTTCAATTGATGCTTTAACTTTGTTTTCAAGTATGGATGCCTAAAAAATTACTTGTGACCTATGGGTGTACCAATTGAGTGGCTTTCAGAGTATGATGGTTTGCTCTCCATGATTTTTGGATTCACTGTAGAGGATTTATGGACTTTTCACACCTACCCATTATGATTAATATTAGTGTTGTTTAGTGATAATTATGAAGGTAGGTTACGGTTTAAAAGGAGATATTAATTTTGAGAGAAGTAAACAATAGTGTTGAATTGCAAGTAAATAATGCATATGATGTTTTATTTACATTCATAGAATATTTTTTTTGTTAAAATTAATTTTGAGAGAAGTAAACAATATTATTATATTATAAGTGAATAATTATGATGGGAGTTATTAATGTTTATGTGATGAATTTGGAGTAAGCTAAAATAATGACAATTTGCATAATTTTTATGATTTTTGTCGCAATTTGGTGACCCATTTTTTTGCTCAAATCATTATTTTGGTTCTTGGATTGAAATTTTAATTGCATAAATGGATTCAACAACCTTGATTACCTATGGAGCACATTGATTATGCAATTCAAAAAACCCAAAACTACAATTTCAATAGTTCCCACTGGATTTTGCCTGGAAAAATCATTGGATAATGGAGCGCAAGTTGCTCTTTTAGCTTACTTCAATAATTTTGGTCTAGTGGACTCGAGAAAGGTATGAAATTTCTTATTGATTTTAGAATTTTATGTGTCTATTCCAATTTTTTTAAGAGAAACATTGCAAATCTTGATAGATTTGATGACTTAAAAAGTTAGGAATATCGGTATTTCATTACAAATATTTTGAATTTACACTTCAATGTGAGTGTAAGCATGCATTCTAAAATAAAGTGCTTTCCAACTTCAACCCTATTAGTGTCACAAAGATTACAAATTCTTTTGACCCGAAATGTTTTAGATTTCACTATGGAGCTCATAAGAGTTTGTTTTTTAATTTATCAATGCTTGTTCTATTTTGAATAGTATCATTATTTTGCAAGTGACATTTTCCTTAATCCTCAATGATTTAACCAAAGCAACTTCATGCCAAGCCCACTTGAGAAATAGGTGGTTTTGAAATTAGGTACCTAGTCATATTATGCTCTCAATGGAGGAATGGTTGGATTATATGAGAAGGATATCATATCACGTATTTCCTTTAATTTTGAGATTGTAAGTTATGAAGCCCCCTTGGATTCATATTTCTCCATAACTCTTTAAATATGTTGCAGCTCCAAACTTCACAAGCATATAAAATAACACGAGTGACAAGAATCTCAAAGAGAAATTTCTTCTTATTCCAAATCCAAAGGTTTGCTTCTTTAGAACTATTTTCTAGTCCATAATAAGTTTTTTGCCCTCCATTTATCATTTTCTTAATGTTATAGTTCTAGTTAAACCTTATGATGAAGATCAATTCATAGATATTTGTATAAAGTCAATTCCTCTCAATTGTTATTGTCATACACAAAATTAGTGTAAGTAATGTTTTTGGATTTGATTATCATAACCATTGTTTCGTCAATGTTAATTATCATACATGTACTAAATAATAATAAAAATGAAAGATTATAGTTGCTTGTTGAGATCATAGGGACTCCTAACCATAAGAACAATATCATCAATGTAAAGAAGAAGAATGATGACTATACCAGCTAGAGTTGTTCTAACAACACTTGCTTCTTCCAAATAATCCTCTAACTTATTGATGTATATGCCAAAATGGGTAGGGGATAAAGGAAAACCTTGCCTTACTGGACTATATATTACACTTAATTTCTTCCAACTAGCCCATTAGCCTAGGGAAATGTGTAAAATATGGTCCAAAAGTTTTGAGGAATACGGTCGTAGTGTTAACAAGGTTGCGATGAAGCGAAGAGAGAATGGGTCAAATATGAAATTTTGGTCAGTTTTTTGTGGAAATATCAAATATAAGGGGTGAGTTAGTTAGAAAAGTTATCCACTTATGGGTAGTGGATGCAAGATGTAAACTCAGCCATTAGAGGCTATAAAAATGTAAAGGGGATTCTTTAGTAGGAAGATTTTGGGGAGTCGTAGTCATAAGTTGTTTTGGTTGGTCAGATTTTAGGTAAGAGCAGGTCAAAAATTTTGAGGTAATTTGTAATTTTGTATGTTGTAGTGTGAACGAATAATAAGATTCATGAAGGGTATGTAATGTCGATCTGCAGGATGTGTGCGTAGACATAGTGTAATTGAGTTTTGATGAACAAGTCTGCAAGTTGTGTGTGCACACCAAAACCATTCAAGACATGACTTATGCCAGATAAAGAGTGCTTTTGTGGGTTTTTCCCATATGGGTTTCCATGTTAAAACCTTATGTCAATGGTGTATGTTTATTTTCTATCTAAATCTTTGTCATGTTGCTGTGACTGATAACGATAATGATAAAATGGAATAATGGTGCTGAAAATACAGTAGATGTGATTTAGATCTGTATGTTTTGTATGTTGTTGTTATTCGTTGATGATTGTTCCCTAATCTGCATCCTTGGGTAGTTTGTTGAGTTCTTCCATGGAGAGATTCCCTTCTGTCACTATGGAAGCCTAGTTCCTACAATCCCTATAGATATATCGGGTGAGACTTCACTTCCATTGCAAGAGTTTTCGATGGGGTTATTCTCTGTCAGGACGGTGCCTTGGGTTTCTTTAGTTGGGATGAAGGTTGAACCTGGGTTAGTTAAAGGAAGCCAACAAATGGTTCCATTTTCAAGACCAATATCATTGTGAATGGGACATGTTTTGGAACCTGTAGAAACTGGAGATCCTGGATTGGGTGGACTATAAAGCTAGAAAATTTGCATAAGAAGAACGTAAGGGGTCATGATTAACTTCGATGGAATGGTTAGAAAGTATGTCTACCAGGTGTTCATGAAATATTATTTAGCGAATTTCCTATTGTATTGTATGAATGGTTGGTGAGGATAACAACTCAGAACAAATTTTCAAAGCAGAGAACCCAAATAATGGAGTCCTTAGCTAATTCGACAGTTGGAGAGTGTCAGTAACCCTATATATATGGATATTGACTTCTGGATCGATAGCATTGTAGAAGGATATATTACTGATATTGTTATCGACACTATCAAATCATATAGTGATTAGTAGAGAGAGGTTTCTTCAAAGGACCTAGAGGTCGATATCTGAAATCCTTAAAGTTGTGGATCAAAATGCTGGTTTGTGAAAAAGGGATATTAAGGATGGAATATGACGAGTAAATCATTGCACATGGAGGACATGGGTATGATGGAAGGAAGGCCTAAGAAATATGGAAAGAGTAAGTTAAGATGTTCCCAGCTGATAGCGATATTGATGAAGAAGATGGCCACCTAGGTAGTGGAAGAATATTTCGGTCAAGAAAAAGGAGAAGAACTGTGACAGGGAGAGAGAGTTGCATTCCGACTGAAAGAAGGGACTATGAGTTGGTTCCATAGCTCAACAAAGAATTTTGCGATGAAGAGGAGAAATATTAGCTAATTTTTTAAAATGAAGAAGAGGCGTTAGATCCATACTAGGCCCAAGACTAGGACATACCCACAACTCAGCATCATCTCCAGCATCAGAGGTAAGACCCAAAAGTATTTCAAAGTGTGTTTTGTCAAATCAAAGTAATAGTAATAGCCAAGATAATGGTGAGGGATTTCTTACTGGTGGAATATTTAGATCAAATTTGTAAGTGCCCCAAGTACACAGGGTGTCTGGGAGCGACATAAAATTGCATATATATAATGGGAATGGGTTGAAAGACCCTTAGAAACATTGGTTTTTGTGTGAGGTTGCATGGACTATGCGACAGGTCCATGACAAGGCCATAAAAAGAGCCCATATGATCACAATATTTAGATTTTATGCTCTTGATTGGTACATGAATTTTTATGTGGTTCCCGTAGGAACCCCTCAGAAGTCATTAGATTAGATTTGATCCGGGTTAGTAGATGGATTCAAAAATCCCAAGTATGAGTCACAATGCATCACATAGTTAAAGGAGATCAAGAAAGTGTCAATTGAGTTTGTCTGGGATTTCGACCAGAGGTTCTGAGACCTTAATGGCCAAGGTAAGTTTTCAGATGTCTAACGTCCAACACAAAGAATCATTCATTGTTGCATTGATTCCACATATTCATGTTTCCCTGATGCAGCAGAAGAGCACATCCCATAGTGAAGCTCTCGATCTTGCTATGAAGTTGGAAGCTTCGCTGGTAGGAGAAACTAGTGCGGGAATGATGCAAATTTAGTTGTAGCTAACTATTCTAACATTGCAAATACAAGACATCAAGAAATTCAAAAATAAATCCATAAAGAAATATGGTGTATGAGATGAAAAAATGAAGTCCATCATAAGGATTCATGACCACCCTTCCTGGATTATCTTTCATCAAGAGCATCGAATGCATTAAGTTCATAAGGGATTCCATGGTGTCAAGTTTTCCAAACAAAATATAGTAAATACACATGCTAGCTTATATTGTCAATTATGTCAAACAGTGGGCCATGATGAAATGGACTGCATAGGATACTAGTTGTTGTAGGAGAAGACAATAGACACCTATTTAATGAAAAATGATGAGAAAATGCAAGGTGAACAAGCTCATGCACAATTCCCTCATCCAAGGGTAGGGGTGTGGTACTTTAATAGGCTGAGAATGAGGAGGAGGAGGATTTGGTCGAGGGCGAGGCCAAATTATTTGTTATAGTTGTGGAAAACCAAGACAGTATACTAGAGTCTACACTAATCTTGCATTGACATGCTCATAATGTAAAGCGTTGGATCATACTATTGAAGAGTGCTCGCAACTTATTTCTAAGTGGAATGATAGAATTAGGGGGAACTATAACTAACCTCCAAATGAAAATCAGAACATTCAAAATATTTCTGTCGAGCCCTAGGAACCTAATATTGATGTTTTAGAAAGGGGTGGCACTGCGAATGGAAACGATCAAGGAGCACAATGGGTAAATACGAGAATTCAATATGCGACACAAAAGAAAGTGTTGTTCGGCATCCATACGGAAAAATGTGTCTTCTTTGATGCATGAAATGAGTTTATCGACAAAAATCGTACTTTAACATCTACTAATTTTCCAGTGTTTGATGATAGACCAATCCTTGATTTGCCACCAAGTTTTGACCAGTTACTTGAAAGGAAGTCAATAGAAAAGGTAAGCACTTTGAAAAGTTTCTTCAAGAGTTGTTTAGAACTTGTAGAGTATAAATATGGTCTAGAAGAGATATCAGCTCTAATAGAAGAACCTCAACCAAGTCTATGACCAGATAAAAATGTTAATCATATTAATAGAAGAATGAAGACTGGTTGAGAGCTACAAATGAATTCCTAGATAGGTGACTATGATATGGATTTTATCATTCTTGATTTGGGGTCAGATGTTAACATCCTAACAAGGAAAACATGGGACAACCTAGGCTGGTATGGTCTCCTATTCAGCTGCGGTTAGCTAATTAGGTGAAGTTTCTTCCTATTGTTCGAATACCATGGGTTCCTTTCAAGGTGGAAGGACTCTAGACCTACACATATTTTGAGGTAATAGATATTGTCAAAGATACGAATCCATATCCATCACTTCTGGTGATAGACCGAGCTATCAAGAATCAAACGGTGATCAATTTTAAGAAGACAATATTATCATTTGAAGATTAAAAAATGTGGGTAGTCACTCCAATCAATCCTTTGGAGGTCCAATGACACATAGAGCTAGTAAATGGTCAAGGTAAAGAAGGATACCTAGACAATATTTACAATATCTCACTTGCAATGGATGACTACATCAATCCGACAGCTGATGGTAAATTAAGTTGGTGATGTATTAGTCTGTGTTCATCAATCTCAGGAGAATATTTAGAGAATCGACATAATCGATTGCATGAAGTATCAATGCAGAAATGTGCAAGTATCACAAAATATCTAAGATGGGTGGGTACTGAGGTATGTGATCTCCCTACTTACGAAGGATTACCTTATCTAGATACATTTCTCATAGAATTTGAATACAAGGTATTGGAACCTCAACACCTGTTAGCCATGGATGTTGTGTTGAAAGCTACACTAGCCAAGTGGTGGATTGTTCACAAACAATCTAATTCTGAATAGTCTCACTGTTGACAACTGTTAGAAATTAGATTCAATGAAAATATTTCTTATACTGGCCAAAAATATACAAGATTGAGGAATCTTATCGACCACATGGAAAATTTTCCCGTGACATGGAGGACATTGCCATGACAAGAATGGGTTTATCTATTTATACATACTTTGGACATGATACCAAGAAATTAGTATATGTCAGTCGACTACAATGAGGAACTATATAAAGGGATGAGTTAGCTACTAGTTTCACACATACTTTTAGCTTTGCTTATGACAGTCTGATGGTTGATATTTCTCTACAAGTTATCAAAACCAATGTTTTTTAGGACATCCCTATTCTGATGTCAACTTTTCCTCAAAGTAGTCCGACGGTTCAGAGCATTGTGAAGGTTTAGCTTCTTTTTTTTCCCAGATGTGGTAGTGGTTGCACTGAAATTGTTACATCGAAGTAGTTGGATATTATAATTTTAGCATTTTTAAATATATGAACGACTCCATTTTTATTTTTTGTTTTTGTTTTTTTGTTAAAAATGGAATTTGTTTGTACACAAATCTTCCAAGATTGGAAAGAAGAAACTCTATCGAAGTAGTTGGATATGTTATTATTATTATTTTAAATATATTAGCATTTTATTTTAAATTTTAATTTTAGCAAAAACATATGATGTTTTATTTACATCCATAGAATATTTTTATTGTTAATTACGTCATAGGCGTTTATATCTTCCATTTTGGGCTTCATTGAGCAGATTAACAAGATTAACTCGGGGGTAACAAGTGTACAAACGGGATTCATTTCATGGTCATCTATATTGTTATGCTTAAATGCATATTGAATAATGAGATTAGTTAAATGGTTAACTAAAACCATTTAACTAACCTCATTTAAGTGGCTAACTAGAAGCATTTAATTATAAATTTTTAGATTGTTTTATGCTTACAAAAAAAAAAATTCAATTGATGCTTTAAATTTATTTTCATGTCTGGGTGCCTTATATCGATGTTCATTGGACACAAGTTGAGTGGTTTTGCTAGTATTAATATGTTCTCTGAGTATTTCATAGTGTGATGGTTTGCTCTCCATGATTTCTAGATTCATTATGGACGATTGATCGGCGTTTCAAACCTGCGATATGTTGATGAAATTGTCATTGATGCCACCACCCAACTAATGATGCTGAAGACCCTAGAGATGGTCTTGAAGTTCTGGTAGACGTTGATCAGTTCCCTCGACTATACAATGTGTACAAGGGAATGGGAATCATTCTATCTTTTCAAAATATTCTGGATAACATTTTCATTCCTCTTTTTGAGGTTACAGTTGATCCAGGTTCTCATCCTCAACTACACGTCTTCTTGAAACAGATGCACCAACCACCAAGGAGGAGGAGGTATGTAGGATGATGCAAGAGTGCCTTGCCTTGCGAGACAAGTATGTTTTCAGGGAAAATGTTGTTCCATGGGAGAAAGAAATTATAACAAATCCTAGCACACCAAAGCGAAATCCTAAACCATTTTGTTATGAGGATGAGCCAACAAGTGAACATTATTTTCAAATGGAGAATGGCATGGTACATGTTTATGAAAATAAAGAATCAAGTGAAGAACAGGATATGACCTCAATGTAGATCTCTTGGATGTACACACAGATAAGAATACATTTCATTGATTTGATAAGTTAATCTAAAGTATATTCCCTGTGGACAGAGCAGACTAAGAAAATTTTTCTTAAAGCAAGCTAACCTCATTCAAGGTTGGCCCAGAAAATAAATGTGAAGTCGGCCCAATTAAAAATTAGAAGTCGGCTAATTAAATGGTAGGTCGGCCCCAAAATAAGGTAAAAATCTAGTATAAATACCCCACGAAAACCTTCTTTTTGGCCAAGGAAATTTCGGTGGAAGATCTCTGCGATTTTAACTGAGGCTAGAAGCTAGCTAGATGAAGGAAATTTTTGTGGGATCAGCGTGGAAATTATTTTTTTCAGCGTGGAATTTTTTTTTTTTTTACAAAAAAAAAACATTGGCGTGAGCCATGGACTGTTATTGGTCTGAGAAGGGAGGCCGCTGCCCATGTGGACTATTTTAGGGCTTCCATTTGTCAAGTGAAGCTGCAATCTATTGTGTAATGCTGCCAGCTTCATGTGAGAACTGTTTTGAGGATTTCATCTTCCATCTTGGGACTGTCACTGCCTAGATTGTCTGTATTGAGAGGGGTCAAGACTTATGTGAAGCCTGCTATTCATTGTTTGACTATGTTAAGAGGGCCAAGGTCTGTTTTGTGGCTGTTGCTGCTCATGATGAGTAGGCCGAGGAAGACTTGCTAAGTTCAAATCTTGAGTTTCCCATGCTGGAGTTTTTGCTGAGAATGAGGAAGATTATGTCCCAGAATTTGCAGATTTGCTAAGACAGTCCAAGTTTCTCAGCATTTGTGCATGTTCCTGGATTTGATGGCAAAGTGAAGACTGTAATGATAATACCCAGTTTGAGTTTGATGTTTGCAAGCAGCTTGAGTTTATACCTAGTTTGAAAGTAGACGTCCACAGTCCAATGATGATGCCCTAGCATGGCTGAACAGATATTTTACACAGTTCATGCATGAAGGCAACAGCAGTGAAGAGCTGTGAAGAAAAGGATCAAGGACAGTCATTTGAAGATGCTTTTGAAGTGGAAGGTGAAGGCTCAGCAAGGGTGTTATAGCCTTGGCTAGGTCTTAATACCGAGGCATCTCTAACACAGTTGAAAATTGAGATTATAGCTGAACACATACAGTAATGAAGTCTGTAACAGCATGCATAGATAAAGGAATATGTTCAGCAATGACATATATTGATTGAGGTAAAGAAGTGAAGAGGTATGCATGAACATTCAGGTATGTACTGTGGTATTAATGTGCAAGCTGAAGTATGTATTTGTGACATATGAATTGATACACCATGATATGGTGATGCCTTTCACATACTATGATATACACACAGTCAACAAAGGTTGTTGATGA
>LPNX010128975.1:739775-798118 GCA_001517045.1 Pseudotsuga menziesii
AATGTGTAGTATCAACAGTTATATAGTGATTGACTCATAAGAATTTTGATGACATAAGCAGTGACAGAGTTAATTGATTTGGCAATGATCTGAAGGCAGTGGCTAGATGACAGTTTGACCAAGGACACCACAGAATTGGCTTTGGTTCACTTGTGCAGCAACAAATCTACACACTCTTGAGGTGTTACATACACAGCAGTGCATCCATGACATGATGGTGATGAGTGAAGAATGAATGGCCAGCAGTAGTGTTGATGAGCAGACCTTTGATGAGCAGCAGTATGCAAATGCACTTTGATGGGTATGCTACTGACTTGATGATTCAGCAGTGTATTGAGGAGCTGTGATTGTTGGTTGATATGCACAGATGTTTGAGCAGAGATTGAGACTATTGCAGCAGTGTTGAGTAGCAGTAGATGAATGATGAGCAGTGTTACAAGATTAATGAGTTGATGTGACAGTGAGCCTTAATGTAAAAGCAAGCTTGTCTTTCTTCTGAGGTTAGGATACCTCAAACCCTTCTTAGCAGGGTCTAAGAAAACCAGGCAGGGTCCTGGATCCAGAGTAGGTGCTCTATGTATCAGTAGGTGCTGATTTTTCCTAACGGTTGTAGCCGAACCAAAACAATATAAAAAGATTACAAATTTATATGGTGTGGTGTTCTTCTGTGTTATGATTCTTGTTGAGTTAAATGCTATGATATGTGAATGATATGAAATGATTATGAGATTGGTAGAACAATGAAATGATGAATTAGTAGTTAAGTGTGACAGGTCAAGAAAAGTTGTAAAAATTGCTTTACATTGATTCACCCCCCCCTCTCAGTGTCAACAATTGGTATCAGAGCAGGCCTTCGTAACGAGCCTAGCAAGCTTAAAGGAGATCCTTAGACACAATGGAGGAAAAGAAAGAGTCATAAAGCAATGGCGTGCATTGCATATTATTTAGTTGGAGGAGCAAAATGAAGGCTTATCTGAAGAAATTTGGTGTTTGGGAAATTGTCATCAATCCACCCGCTCCATCAAACAAGAAAGGAAAACTAGCTACACAAAAGGAAGCGAAGAAGGACAACACTACAGCTTTGAAGTTCCTCATGGATGGACTTCCCAGTTCAGTGAAGGAAAGTGTAGGAGAGTACACTTCAGCAAAATACCTATCGTTCAAGCTGGAGAGTGAATATCAGAAGGCAAGACCAGAACCAAAAAAGTCAAATTAGAAATCAGAAGACAAGCCTCCGAAGAGCTCAATCAAGAAGAAGATAAACAAGAAGAGGACTCCAGTAAAGGTATGGACTCTTGTGATTATGATAGTTTGTGTGATGAAATTGAGAAGGTTCTTGCAGATGATGATGAAACAATGTTGAAAGCTAAACAGAGAATTATAAACTATGTATGCCACATAGATCTCAAAGCTGATTGGTTCTTGAACAAAGTTGATCTTAATCAATCTGAATACAAGGTGTTTAGGACGACAACCTTTGATTATATGGATAATCTTCAAAAGCAGAATGTTGAACTAAAGGAGTTGCTTAAGAAACTTAAGCATGAAGGAGTAGGTTGGCTAAAATTGCTGAAGGAAAAGGAGGTAGAAAAGGAACAGCTAAAGATTGATTTGATCGATCTAACCCTAGAACAAAAGAACCATGAAAAGGATTCAAAAATACTTGAAGAAGAAAGAGAGGTAAATCATGACTTGAAGACTCAGGTGGAGGAATCCAAGAGGACAGAATAAATCTTGAAGAGACAGCTAGAAGAAAAGGAGGAAACGGTCCAGAAGCTGGAAATGGAGGTAGTTGGTCTCAAGAAGAAAGGTAAGAAAAATGAAGCCTTGGTCAAGCTCCAAGACAATTCAATTGTCCTAGATAAGATCTTAGATTGCCAAAGATCTCCACTCGACAAAACTGGTCTTGGTTACAAGAAGAACAAAGAAAAACTTGAAGATGACACTTGGTCTCTGAAGACTCCAAAAGCAGGTCCATCAACGTCCAAAGCTGCCCCCCAAGAACCTGCACATGACAACAAGGATTTTGGAAGTTCAAAGGTGAAACAAGGAGTTAGGTCTGTTCATCAAAGCAACTTCATAAAGGAAACAGCTCCAAGACCCAGGAATGAAAGTGGCTTCAATGGTTATTGTTATTCTTGTTCTAACTTTGGTCATAAGCCTATGGATTGTAGGTTCCATGGAAGAACAAGGGCTGGAAGCCCCAATGTCACAGTTAGATGTTGGACATGCAATCAAGTCGGACATGTTGCTGCCACATGTCGCACAGTGAGATGCTACTCCTGCAGTGGGTTTGGACACAAAGCACATGAATGTGCCAGTCAAAGAAGTCAACCAAGAAGGAATACTCCATACATATCAGCAAGAAGATTTGAAGAACAGAAGACAAATGCCTACACTCAGGGATATGCTCAGGCATGGAGAAATGAATTGGATCAAAGAAGTATTGGAAGTTCCAACAGCTTAGTTAGGTGCTGGTCATGCAACAAATTTGGGCACAAAGAACAAAACTATTGGAATGATATGGGAAGACTAACATATAGCTCAGCCAAGAAAACTAGCAAGGACAATGAAGGAACAGATGCTCAAAGGACAGATGCCAAGAAGCAAGTATGGATAAGGAAGACCGAGCAGTTGCAGATAGGAGAAGCTAATCAGAGTAGGGAGGATGGCTGCCGTATGGCAAGCCAAGTGTAAGGTCTCTCAAAGACCTTAGCACACCTTGAGTTCATGAGGCTGGAGAGTGAACTCAAAGGAGAAAGGATGGTTAGTCCAGGTATACAGACAGGTCCTAGGATCGTGCATATTGACAGGGGGAGCAAATCCCAGTGAGCAGTGTTCAGAGACTCCAGGCTCAATTATGTGGACACCCTTTGCCATTGATGCCAAAGGGGGAGAGATGAAGACAAAGGGAGAAATGCAGACAAAAGGGGAGCATACTCATAAGGGGAGCATGATTTGTTGTCATCAATGACAAAGGGGGAGATTGTTGATGAAATTGTCATTGATGCCAACATGGTCATGATGTCATTGATGCCACCACCAAGCTAATGATGCTGAAGACCCTAGAGATGGTATTGAAGTTCTGGTAGACGTTGATCAGTTCCCTCGACTATACAATGTGTACAAGGGAATGGGAATCATTCTATCTTTTCAAAATATTCTGGATAACACTTTCATTCCTCTTTTTGAGGTTACAATTGATCCAGGTTCTCATCCTCAACTACATGTCTTCTTGAAACAGATGCACCAACCACCAAGGAGGAGGAGGTATGTAGGATGATGCAAGAGTGCCTTGCCTTGCGAGACAAGTATGTTTTCAGGGAAAACGTTGTTCCATGGGAGAAAGAAATTATAACAAATCCTAGCACACCAAAGCGAAATCCTAAACCATTTTGTTATGAGGATGAGCCAGCAAGTGAACATTATTTTCAAATGGAGAATGGTGTGGTACATGTTTATGCAAATAAAGAATCAAGTGAAGAATAGGATATGACCTCAATGTAGATCTCCTGGATGTACACGCAGACAAGAATACATTTCATCAATTTGATAAGTTAATCTAAAGTATAATCCCTGTGGACAGAGCAGACTAAGAGAAATTTTTTTAAAGCAAGATAATCTCATTCAAGGTCGGCCCAGAAAATAAATGTGAAGTCGGCCCAATAAAAAATTAGAAGTCGGCTAATTAAATGGTAGGTCGGCCCCAAAATAAGGTAAAAATCTAGTATAAATACCCCACGAAAATCTTCTTTTTGGCCAAGGAAATTTCGGTGGAAGATCTCTGCGATTTTAACTGAGGCTAGAAGCTTGCTAGACAAAGGAAATTTTTGTGGGATCAGCGTGGAAATTTTTTTTTTCAGCGTGGACTTTTTTTTTTTTTTACAAAAAAAAAACATTAGCTTGAGACATGGACTATTATTGGTCTGAGAAGGGAGGCCACTGCCCATGTGGATTTTTTTAGGGCTTCCATTTGTCAAGTGAAGCTACAATCTGTTGTGTAATGCTGCCAGCTTCATGTGAGAACTTTTTTAAGGATTTCATCTTCCATCTTGGGACTGTCGCTGCCTAGATTGTCTGTATTGAGAGGGGTCGAGACTTATGTGAAGCCTGTTGTTCATTCTTTGACTGTGTTAAGAGGGCCGAGGTCTATTTTGTGGCTGTTGATGCTCATGATGAGTAGGCCACTGCTGGTTTAGGACTGCCACTATTGGTATGAGACCTGATATGGCCTGTAAGTAACCACCGAGACCTTGTTGGGAGGTTGCCAGGTCTGATGCTGTTGTTTTGAGGTCTGTTATGACCTGAAGGTGACAACCACTGCAATGTTTAAGGGCTGTTAGGGCTGCCACTTTTATTTGGACTTGTTGTAAATTGCTTCTGGTTTCAGTGCCAACGGGAAAAATGAACATTAAATGCTAGCATGAACTTGAAATTTGATATATGATGGCTGTGTGGAGCTTCACTGGGGTAAAGCTTGTGCTTATTGTAAATGCACTGGACGTGATCTAAACTAAACTCGTTTATGGATCAGCTTTGCAAGCCATGTTCCTCGTCTCATATTTGGGTGGTTGCTATGAAATGTTGAGAGGTTGTCAAGGGGAAGCTATTTAGGTCAATCTTCCGGCTCTCTAGTTTGTTACCAAAACATGCAGAACTTGGAACTCTGATTTTGTTCAAATTGTTTTTGTATGTGTGAAGTTTGAAGAGTGAAGTGGACAGCAGCAGAGGAAGACTTGCTAAGTTCAAATCTTGAGTTTCCCATGCTGGCGTTTTTGCTGTGAATGAGGAAGATTATGTCCCAGAATTTGCAGACTTGCTAAGACAGTCCAAGTTTCTCAGCATTTGTGCATGTTCCTGGATTTGATGGCAAAGTGAAGACTGTAATGATAATACCCAGTTTGAGTTTGATGTTTGTTAACAGCCTGAGTTTATACCTAGTTTGAAAGCAGAAATCCACAGTCCAATGATGATGCCCTAGCATGGCTGAACAGATATTTTACACAGTTCATGCATGAAGGCAACAGCAGTGAAGAGCTGTGAAGAAAAGGATCAAGGACAGTCATTTGAATATGCTTTTGAAGTGGAAGGTGAAGGCTCAGCAAGGGTGTTATAGCCTTGGCTAGGTTTTAATACTGAGGCATCTCTAACACAGTTGAACATTGAGATTATAGCTGAACACATACAGTAATGAAGTCTGTAACAGCATGCATAAATAAAGGAATATGTTCAGCAATGACATATATTGATTGAGGTAAAGAAGTGAAGAGGTATGCATGAACATTCATGTATGTACTGTGGTATTAGTGTGCAAGCTGAAGTATGTATTTGTGACATATGAATTGATACACCATGATATGGTGATTCCTTTCACATACTATGATATACACACAGTCAACAAAGGTTGTTGATGAAATTGATTGTGAGGATATTGTGGCAGAAACATAATGTGCAGTATCAACAGTTATACATTGATTGACTCATAAGAATTTTGATGACATAAGTAGTGATAGATTTAATTGATTTGGGAATGATCTGAAGGCAGTGGCTAGATGACAGTTTGACCAAGGACACCACAGAATTGGCTTTGGTTCACTTGTGCAGCAACAAATCTACACACTCTTGAGGTGCTACATACACAGCAGTGCATCCATGACATGATGGTGATGAGTGAAGAATGAATGGCCAGCAGTAGTGTTGATGAGCAGACCTTTGATGAGCAGCAGTATGCAAATGCACTTTGATGGGTATGCTACTGACTTGATGATTCAGCAATGTATTGAGGAGCTGTGATTGTTGGTTGATATGCACAGATGTTTGAGCAGAGATTGAGACTATTGCAGCAGTGTTGAGCAGCAGTATATGAATGATGAGCAGTGTTACAATATTAATGAGTTGATGTGACAGTGAGCCTTAATGTAAAAGCAAGCTTGTCTTTCTTCTGAGGTTAGGATACCTCAAACCCTTCTTAGCAGGGTCTAATAAAACCAGGCAGGGTCCTGGATCCAGAGTAGGTGCTCTAGGTATCAGTAGGTGCTGATTTTGCCTAATGGTTGTAGCCGGACCAAAACAATATAAAAAGATTACAAATTTATATGGTGTGGTGTTCTTCTGTGTTATGATTCTTGTTGAGTTAAATGCTATGATATGTGAATGATATGAAATGATTATGAGATTGGTAGAACAATGAAATGATGAATTAGTAGTTAAGTGTGACAGGTCAAGAAAAGTTGTAAAAAATGCTTTACACTGATTCACCCCCCCTCTCAGTGTCAACACGATACACAAAGGATAGGTGAAGAGAGTATTTTTCAAGAGTTTTCCCATTATCATTAATATTAATGTTGTTTATTAATAATTATGAAGGTCGATTTAGTTTAAAAGGAAATATTAATTTTGAGAGAAGTAAACAATAGTGTTAGATTGTAAGTGAATAATGAATATGATGTTTTATTTACATTCATAGAATATTTTTATTGTTAAGATTAATTTTGAGAGAAATAAACAATACTGTTATAATATAAGTGAATAATGATGATGATAGTTATTAATGTTTATATGATCAATTTGGAGTCAGCTAAAGGAACGACAATTTGTACCTTTTTTATGACTTTTGTCAAAATTTGGTGACCCTATTTTTGCTCAAATCACAATTTTGGTTCTTGGATTGCAATTTTGATTGCACAAATGGATTCAAAAACATTGATTACCCTTGGAAGACATCGATTATACAATTTTAAGAACCCAAAACTATAATTTCAACCATTTCCGCTCAATTTTGGCCAGAAAAATCAGCGGATAATGGAGTGCAAACCGTTTCTCTTTTAGATTAATTCGATCAATTTTGGTCTACTGGACTTGACAATGGTATGTAATTTATTATTTATTTTAGAATTTTATTTTCTACATGAGATTTTATAAGAGAAACATTGCAAATCTCCATAGCTTTGATGACTTAAAAAGTTAGGAATATTGGTATTGCATTACAAATATTTTGAATTTACAGTTCAATGTGAGTGTAAGCATTCATTCTAAGAGAAAGTGCTTTCCATATTCAACCCTCTTAGTGTCATGAAGATGGAAAATTATTTTGACATACAATGTTTTATATTTCACCATGGATCTCGTAAGAGTTTTCTTTAATTTATCAATGTATGTTTTGTTTTGAATAGTATTATTATTTTGCAAGTGACATTTTCCTTGATTCTCAATGATTTAACCAAAACAACTTCATTCCAACCCCAATTGAGCAATTGGTTGTTTTGATTGGATTTTAATGCAATATTAAGAAGCCTCATTGTATTTTATGTTTTTGAACTTGTTCTTGTACTATAGGTACCTAGTCATAGTATGCTTTCAATGCAGGAATGTGTTGCTTTTATGAGAAGGATAGGATATCATGTATTGTCTTTAATTTTGAGATTATAAGTTATGAGTCCCTTTTGGATTCATCTTTCTCCACAACTCTTTAAATATATTGCAGCCACAAACTTCACAAGCATATAAAATAACATGAGTGACAAGAGTCCCAAAGAAGAATATCTTCTTATCCCAAATCCAAAGGTTTGCTTAAATTTACAACTATTTTCTAGTCCATAATAAGAATTTTACCCTCCATTTATCATTTTATTAATGTTATAGTTCTAGTTAAACCTTATGATGATGCTTAATTCAGATATATTTGTATAAAGGCACTTCCTCTTAATTTTTATTGTCATAGAAAAAATTACTGTAAGTAATGTTTTCGGATTTGATTATCATAACCTTTGTTTTGGCACTATTAACAATCATACATGTAGTATATAAAAAAAATATTTGAAATATTTTAGCTGCTTATCGAGATCATAGGGACTCCTAACCATAAGAAAAATATCATCAACATAAAGAAGAAGGACGATGATTGTACCATCTAGAATCATGTTGACACAACTTGCTTCTTCCAAACAATCCTCTAACTTGTTGCTATATGCCAAAATGGGTAGGGGATAAACGAAATCTGTAATACATCAAATAAATGTAAATTACTATGCTTTGGATATTTTATTTTTTTAAATATTTTGACAAGAAAGTCAAAATGGATATAATGAATTATTTTTATTTAATAATTAAAGATCTGGGAGGAATCAGAACTGAAATAGTTGTTGAAAGAGTGCTTATTGACCCACAAGGGGAAAAGACAAGTGGTGAAATATACTGAGTGAGAACTCAAGTGATGCAGGAGGCATCTTCCCCAAAATCAGGTCAAGACTCCTTGTGGAGTACTAAAGAGAAAAAGGATCATAAATGACCAAGTACTAGGAAAAATACTATATAATAGTATGTCCATAAAGCAAGCAGGAGCCTAGTGATGGACGAGAAATTGATCCATTAATGAAAGAGATGGTGCATTTATCATATTTTTTCCTTGTCGTTCAGCAAATAGGCTTTGGGGTTCTAGAGCAAGTAAGACTTGGTTGCTCTAAGAGTTAGTTGGGAGGAACAACATCTTCAATTCTATTTTCCTGAAAGTGGTGCTAGGATATCTATTTTATTTCTTATCTATTTAAGTATCGATAAATTATAGACTGAGTATAAACATGAATCATAATGAAATTTTTATATCAAATTAAATTATATATCTATTCCTAACTTTTTCCTATTTGTTTAAAAACCTGTAACAAAAGGAACCTGAACAAGAATTTGCAAACGGACTTATCTCTTACCTGGAAAAGGTGTGGCAGTCTGAAAGGCTTCATAAGAGTTCAAAGGAGGACCTATTTCCTTCCTCACTGTGACAAACCTATTAGGGTAAGGAAATAATGGCAGCATTTCCTCTGATAAAAAAAACCTTCCAAGAAACCTCAGAAGCAAACAAAAAAAGTTTTCATTAACTGACTATGTAAAGGATTGAGCAAAGAAGCACAATACAGCCATGAATGGATGATATCTCTCCCTTCAAATAGGTACAGACCAATTGAATGCCAAAATTAAAACCCCCAAATAGAGTAAAACTGCATAAAACCCTTGGAAAAACCCTTGTAGAAGATCGCGACAAGTGGAGGGATAATATCCCTCTTAGACCACATATGAAGGAAATTAAAATTTCCATTGAATGCACCTGGTTGTGCTATCAACTCGCATCCGGGGAAGAGTTATTTTTTCTTAGCTACAAAACTTAAATGTATGTGTTGGAACCCTTGTACCTCCTTTCAAAGTATGGCATGACCATTTTATAAAAAAAACAACGTATAATGTGCCAATGTCGTGGCTAGGGTAACGACTATGGCGTTTATCACCATAGTCCCCAAAACACCTCATTACAAACCATTAATCAAATTTTGTGCTAAGTCTCTCAAGCTTAAACCTTTAATATAAATTTTAGTTACCCTTGCTAACTTATAGTGGAGGGTAATGCTAGAACTAATACGTAGTTTGTAGGACTAATGTATAGTTGCTAGGACTAAGCCATATCTTTTTAGGCTTAGTTCCCTAGCAAACCAACTTTTAAAATGATTACAAAAGCAGTGAAAAAACATCACCTTAATGAGTTTCTATAGGTTTGTCATCACCCATATACAATGCCACATGAGGCATAACTTGTCCATCCAACATAAAAATCGATATAAGTTATTTCACATGCATATTTATTCATGACAACAATTTATTTCATGATGCAACCATTATGTACATGTTACAACAACATAATCGGATAATAGAATAAAATATTTTTATTTTATTTTGGATTTTATAGGTTTGTGACGGAATGGTAACAAAGTATGGTTACAACACTTGGCTTTAACGAGCCAAACACTTAAACTGATAAAAACAGAAGATTATCTTGTTGTGGTTTTACTCTCTTACAAACGAGAAGAAAATAATAGCCTTGTTTTTGCAGGAAATTATGGCAGATGTGGGAATGTCTGCAGAAGAGGAACCCAATCCTAGGAATCTAGTAACAATGAAGAAGGTAACCTAAGGGATGGTGAAATATGGGTAAATCTAAATGAAAGTAGAAACAACAAACCATCTGAATTACAACAAACAGTTAAGGAATTAAGAGCAGAGCTAAAAATGAGTTAAAGAAGACAACGAACATATTTTGAAAGCATGGGAAAAGTTAAATAATATTCCGTTGTCTAAACTACACAGTAATGAAAATGAAAATGAAAAAAGGAACCAGAACTCAATATGGAAAACACTACACCTTACAAACGTAATGGAAGGAAACAGGCATTTTTGAAACATGAGACTGAATATTCAACTAAAGAAACAAGCAAGCATAATACAGAAAAACATAAGGATTCTAGTGAAAGTAGTGGCAATAATCGGAAGAAAAAGAAATATAAACCTTATGAAGGAATTTTGGGTGAATTAAAAAAAGCCAAACGTCCTATGTTTAACAGAGAGATTGAGAAAGGAGAAGAAGAGAAAGATTGGTTATCTAGAATGAAGAAATATTTCCAGATTTATAACTATTCTGATGAATTAAAGGAAAAAAATGGCTATCTATAACTTAATAGGAAAAAAATATATATGGTGGCAAGACATAAAGAAAGTAAAAGGTATAAAAGAATGTTATGTAACATGGAGAACCTTCAAGAAACATTTTAAATAAAATTATCTCTCATACCATTATTACGAAGAAAAAGCTAAATAATTTCATGAATTAAGATTAGGTGGTATGACCATGAAAGAACTCTGTAGTAAATTCTTAAATTTACTTCGTTATGTGTCTTATATAATTGATGAAAAACAAAAAATACAATGCTTTCTCAATTGTTTGCCTCTTATGTTTAAAGAGAGGATTGAGTACGGCAATCTGAAAACAACGAAAGAGGCATTGAGAAAGTAAAAATTCTATTATGATCATAATAAGAATAAAAGGGAAGAAAATATACCTAACTGGAAAACTAAAAGATGTGACAACTTTGATCAAAAAAGAAAATTACTAAGTTTTACAAGAACAGTGGGAATAACTATTGGGTATATCAGGGGAATAACTATAAAATATTTAAACCACTAAACCCTACAACAAAGGAAAGAGAACCACCCACTAACTTTAATAAAAACAATGCATAGAGGGAACCAATAAAATGTCGGGAATGTAGTGAGCCACACTTCTTTAACGACTACCCCATAAGAAAGAAAACTTTTAATAATTTTCATTCAATCCAAGAAGTTGCTGTGATTGGGGATATGGCGAGAAGAATGCCTAGAATTAATGCGGCATTGGAGAATTGGCAAGCATACCATCAAAATTCAATGGTCGAGATTAAAGGTATGATAAAATACCAACCTATTTATATACTGATTGATCCATGTGCAAGTTTAAGTTATGTATCTCCTAGGATTGTAGACTTATGTAAATTACAACAAGATAAGTTTGAAAAATCATGGTTGGTACAACTAGCCATAGACACAAAACTGGAAGTCACTATTAACATGAAAAATTGTGAAATTATGATGAATGAATTGAATACAGATGTTGACTTAAATATCTTACCATTAGGGTCTTATGATTTGTCGATACGAATGGATTGGTTAGAGAAACCTAGAGTTATGTTAAACTGCTATGATAAAACTTTCACATGCTTAGATGATAATGGTAATAGAATTAATGTAAAAGAAATTCCCATAAAAAGTTACCATAAGATAAATCTCTACCTTACAAATGAAAAGGTATATACGTAAGGGATGCAAGGTTTTTGCAGTCTATGTAATGGATAAGAAGGATAAATATAACAAACTTAGAATATAGGATATACCAATTTTAAAAGATTTTAAAGACATATTTCTAGAAGAAATTCTTGGACTACCACCGAACAAAGATATATACTTTATGATCGATCTGGTAGCGGGGGTGGTAACAACATCGAAATCTCCCTATCGGATGAATCTAGTAGAGAATACTGAATTTAAATCACAATTACAGGAACTAATTGATAAAATGTACATTCGACCTAGTGTTTCCCCTTGGGGAGCACTAGTCTTATATGTAAAGGAAAAAGATGGCACTTTAAGACTATGTATAGATTATTGACAATTAAACAAGATGACTATTAAAAATAGATATCCGTTGCCTCAAATAGATGATCTATTCAATCACTTTAGAGGGGAAACCATCTTCTCCAAAATAGATTTAAGATTTGGACACCATTAGGTACAGATCAAGGATGAAGACATCTTTAAAATTGCTTTTAGAACCAGATACGATCATTACGAGTTTGTCGTAATGCCCTTTGGCCTAACAAACACACCTGCAATTTTTATGTGCTTAATGAATAGTATTTTGAGTAGTTAATTACATAAATTCGTAGTCGTCTTCATCGATGACCTATTGATTTACTCCAAGAATAAAAAAGAACACAAAGAACATTTAACAATAATTTTACAAGTGTTAAGAGAACAACAATTGTTTGCTAAGTTTAGCAAGTGTGACTTCTTTAAAGACAAAATCCAGTGTCTAGAACACGTGGTGTTTAAAGATGGAATATTAGTTGACCCCGATAAGATTAAGGCTATCACTGAAAGGGCCATTCCAAAGAATGTAACCAATGTAAGATCATTCATGGGGATTACTGGCTACTACCTGTTATCTCCCAAAATAAAGTTTTTTGGTAGTATGAAGAATTCAAGTCATGTAATGAAAGATTTAAAGATGACTAACAAATTGAAGGTCTATGTTTGGGCTATGGTTGAAGAAATTGTAAATTTTAGCTTTTGATGGCTTAGGCGGGGTTCTTAATATCTCATTAGCCACCGAAAGGCTTTGTTTCGGCAGCTAACAGTTTAACACAGGATAAAAGTAAACCACCTAAAGTAGGCTCGAGCGAGTAAATGGTAAAAACACTTTCGGTGGCTTAGGTGAGACTTCAAATGACTCATTAGCCACTAAAAAGTGTTGCTTTCGATAGCTTAGTGAACAGTCCAAGAGGGGTTTTAACCGTCAAAAGTGGACAGAGAGTGACATTGGTAAAGGCACTTTCGGTGGCTTAGGCGAGACTTCTAACATCTCATTAGCCACTGAAAAGTGTTGCTTTTGGCAGCTTAGTAAAAATTTCCAGAAGGGAGTTAACCACCGAAAGCAGGAAAAAAGGTGTCATGGAAAAAGCGCTTTCGGTGGCTTAGGTGAAAGCTCTGACATTTCATTAGAAACCAAAAGGACAGGTTTTCGGCTATTAAAAGGGTTTTTCGGGGATACCACTATCCGTCGAAAGATGAGTTTCACCGCGACATGGGGTAAACGGTTTTGGTGGCTTAGGCAAAAGGGATATCATTTCATTAGCCACCGAAATCCATCGTTTCGGAGGCTTGCAGACAAACTCCCGAAGACTGTTAACCATCAAAAAGGTAAAAATGGAAACGGTTAGAAATCGGTCAAATCAGACCCCGTCAGCCAAGCAATGATCATTACAAGGTGTGATAAATCACCGAAAAGACATGAGGCTATGCAACTGCTTGAGGGAATGAGTAATAAGGTCGTTATGTGAAGATGATGATGACTGAGGTGATGAAACCCTCTTTCTCCCTCCACCTATCCACGGAGTTGCAGAAAGACCCAATGAGTATCTAGACTGATTTTGACATCATTGCTGGGCAAGGGGTCTCGAAAAGATAAACTAAATACATCACCCTCTGACCTTGGCCTCAATCATGAAGGATAAAGCCCTCATAATCAGTGCCAAATCTTCAGTACACCCCACCCTTGAATTAAGGATTTCTCTCCACTAGAAAGGCATCTCTGAGAAGCAGCCTACTAAAACACTGTCATACAGAACTTAAACTTAATTTTACAGGTACCCAGGAGTGGCATTCAGTAAGATGAATAAGGGAGGACCTGCTCTCAGGTAGGAGTTGCGAGATATCAGCTATTTGGAAGCACATCCAAAGGTCTGTAAACTTTTCCAGGATGCTAGCTGCTATAGGTTTTGTGAGAAGATACAAGGTTCACATCAGTAGGTGGCTGAGGCATTTGCTCTCTCGTTTGATGGCTCCAAGGCAGTCATAGGCAAAGAGGAATTCCACATAGATGAAACCCTAATTACTGAAGTGACTTACTCCTTGGTAGAGGAGAAAAGTGGTTCAAAACCACCATACCAAATGATGTGGAGTTCAGGTTTTACCTAAATCCTGAGCATAGAGGAGTGGTGTGGAAGAAGAGTGTGCCATCCTCCTTGTTAGAAGAGAAGTGGCAGCAACTGTTGAAGGCCATTGTGGTCTACATAACATGTGAAGGAAGATATAACATAGCCATGATCTACCATTTCAAATCAATGAACCACTTCATAGGTAAAAGCTCACTAAATTTTCCCTTTTACTTACACATGAGTTTGGGAAAAATGGCACACCAGGTGAAGGCTCAACCAACCAATATTGATGGCAGGATGTCTCACCATGGCCTTATCCAACTGTTGATCCAAGAGTTGCTTAAAAGGAGGAATATGGAATGGCCTTATTTCTTGTTTTGGAATGGATTTGAAACAGGCCTTCATCCAGAAGAAAAGGGGAAGTCTCCTGCCAAAAAGTCCAACACACCAAGAAGTGGGAGAAGAAAGAGAAGGGATATATCCCTAGCAGTAGTAGAAAAACCTCCCTCCTCTTCCAAAGCCAAGAAGGTCAAAAGAAACTTGGATTTCAGTGAGAAGGCCTAGGAAGTTACAACACACAGTGAGAACATCTTGAACCTACTATACTCTGGCTCAGAAGAGGAACAAGAAGAAGGTGCAAACCTAGCTCTGTAGATTGTAGCAGTGACTAAAGAACTACCATCCCCTACACCAAAAGAGCAAGAGGAACCAACAAAGAAGGCTTCCTCTAGCAAGCCCAAGACTCAAAAGATAAATCAGTTGCTAAGGCAAGTATATGAGATGGAAGTTTTGGTCAGAGAGGTAAAAAGAAATAATGCTACATTAACCAGTAGGAACAAGCTGCTACATAAATATTACCTAGAGTAGAGAGAAAGGTATATTTTCTTAAAGAGACTGAATACAAGGTACCTAAAAGAAAACACAAGATTGTATAGGATTATCAATATTTAGAAACTATAGATGAAGGAGGCCAAGATAAACCCTAGTAGCCACCTCACATTAGAAACCCTAGCTAAAGCTGCAGTTAGCCTTTAGCCCCTAGAAGCCAGCCAGGATGCTGTTAACCCTCCTAATACAGAGCCTGCTAAAGAAGAAAGCTGAGTAGAAAAACTTGACAAAACAGTTTTGGAGGTAGCCCAAGAATTTTTGAGGAACAGAGCTTTCGGTGGCTTAGGCAGACACCGAGGCAATTCATTAGCCACCGAAATCCCCGCTTTCGGCAACTAACGGTTCTGATACTTTGGCCTCTTAACCACCAAAAGAAAACAGAGGCATAAAATTAAATTTTGACATGCAGGACCAGTTTTGGGAGAACATGGATGGATCAGGGACAAAGTCTAAAGATGAAGGACACTGAAGAAAAAATCATGGAAGGTGTGCTTCATTTTTACTATGACATAAAGGGAGAAAAGGCCACCAACACTTAGCTATCAAATGAAATAGTGACTTAACCAGCAGAGGGCCAGTGGCAGCGATTTCCAGTAGTTACCTTAGTTATCTGAAGGTTCATACAGTGAACTAATTCTACAGTTAGTTAGAAAAGTAGTTAATTCAGGTTTTTTAACATAATTTTGCAAAAAACACTTATTTTGTTTATTTTTGTTAAATCAGATCCAAGTTTTTAGGATTTGAATATTTTTGTAAAGGCTATAAAGCCTAAAACTTATTTTATTGAAAAGGTTCGACTTCAGAGACTTGTAGACCATTACTATTGTCAAGCTTCTCATTTTGCTCATGACCTAATATAATATCTTTTGTTATCATTTGTTTAGCTTCCATTTCTGTCTTTTCTGTACTTATGCTTGAATGTGTTATTCAGGTTACATTCAATTTAATTAATGTCTGATAGCTGTCACCCTATTGGCATGTTGATGTGAATTGAATTATAAGTGCTTTCCTTATCATGATTTAGCCATTTATATGTATCTATTTTATGTATGAATCTGCTAGCATGATGAGTTCTCCATCCATGCACCATATTGTCAACCTCTGAACAGTGGTAACTAAAATCCTTGTACCTGATTGAGTTTCATGCATGTCTTGAGAGTGGAAGGTCACATAGGTCACCTGAGTTGATCCATTTTAGAAAACCCCAAAAACATTGTAAGTTACCAAGCATCCTCGAGCTACAACCTAGAGGAGTTTCCTGGAGTGATAACAAATTGGTGTCGTTGCCGGGGAGAGGAGACTGAAGCTCAACTTCCTTGGGAGACGACATAGATCCATGCTTTGATGATAGACAAAGCTTGGACACTATTCTGGTTGTAATCATCTATATGGAGACTCCATTGAAATAAGGTGGCTTCAAGAAGACCAAGTACCAGAGAAAACCCTCAAGGGCCACCAGTAACACCGGTTTCAGATCCAGAAGAGATTCTGAGAAGAGCTAGGGCTTCACTAAAGCAGACCAATAGTACTGCAAAGGAAGCTACATCAAGTATTTCAAGAAATATTTCTGTTATTATTTCTTCTGTTGAAACACTTAATTCTCAGGAATTTATAGATACAGCAGAAAATTTTAGGGTTTGGGCATCTTTAAGCACTGTTGCTTGTGAAGATCCAATCCCCGGTGACTCCACTAGGATAAGTTTACCACCACCTTCTCAGCTACCACCTACATCAGTACTACCTTCCTCCACCCTTTCCGTACCCATTTCCAATATGGCTGCCCCTCAGTTGACCAAAATGGAAAGGATCCTGGTTGCTAGGTATGCCCCCCTAATTTTCCTAACCCTCTCTCGGCCATGCCCATTGGAGACTACCTCAAGTACATGCCTAAATTCATAGGAGAGGGAGATTTCATAGCTGAAGAACATCTAGAGGCATTTTACAGTTATGGTGAGAACATTAATATAGAACAGGAAGATGTGTGGACTAGGGTTTTTGTACAAATCCTAGATGGTCAGGCTAGGAAATGGTTCAAAGAACTTCCTGTTGGATCGGTAGTAGGCATTGAAGCCCTAGATGACATCTTTCTAAAACATTGGGGAGAGAGGAGAGATCACCTCTATTATATCCCAGAGTTCAACAACTTGAAGAGAGAAAAGGGGGATTATGTCTCCAACTTCACCAAGAGGTTCAACAATATGTACAGCAAGATCCCCACTGAAATCAATCCCACTGATGCCTCAGCCAGGATAACTTATGCAAATGCCTTTGACTCTGATTTCTACCTGCTTCTCAGAGAAAGGAGGTCTGCCTCCTTATCACTCATGCAAGATGCTGCCTTAGAGGTAGAATCAAACATTGTGGCATCTCAGAAGGTCAAAGGAAAGATAAACAGGAAGAAACAACCAGCAAACCCTATTGGGGCTTCTTCATCAGAGAACAAGATTGAAAAAATGACCAAACTGTTAGATAACCTAACTGCTGAAATGTCTAAGATAAAGGACCGAGGACAAATACCTGTGAGGGGTAAAGGGCCAAGTGATTTTGTTCCCCGAAACCCTAATTTTTTCCCTTATAAAAGAGAAAATCCCCAGTTCAGATCCTCAGAAGGTAAAGGAATCAAGGGGAAGATCAGAGAATTAGAGATCCATTTTAGAATGTTGTACTAGAATAAGAGAAATAATTCATTGAGGAAGAAGGAGAGGCCGAAGAACACATCCACTACATGGAAGATAAGGTTGAATATTCTTTTCTAACATAGGCAGAATATGAGGAAGCCCTAGTTGATGAGAAGATCAGTGAAGAAGCAGTATATCAGGTTGATAGTCAAGGGGGGTATAATCTGAGGTCCAAGCTAGTTGCTCCTCTTAGGAAGAATGTTGTTCTTGTCAAACAGCCTGCTGCACCAGCTAAAAAGGCTGTTGTTTTACCAAAGAAAATGGTTGTCATTTCCAAACCATTGCAAAAACCGGCACCTTCATCAACCCCTGACCATGTCCAACTCAAAGCTCCAGTACATGAGGTAATTTTTCTTGATAGGCTACATTATTCTTTCATCATTGAGTCAGAGATTCAGAAATTGAAGATTCCTTTCCCATTAATCGAGCTAATGAAAAATTATGCATTCAAATCTTCCATGTTGAATTCTCTTCAGTCAAAGATGCATATTGATACTGACTTTGTAAATATGCAAGATGATAAGTCTGTTGTAACCCTAGGCCCTATGATCGAAGACCTAAAGGACTCATTCCCACCTTTCTATATATCCTTGAATATCCATGATAAAGTCCTTCATAACTGTCTGCTGAATTTAGGAGCTTCCCATAACCTAATGCCAAAGTCTATGATGGATGAGCTTGGTCTCAGCATTACAAAGCCCTACCATGATTTATTATCCTTTGAATCCAGAAAGGTCAAGTGCTTGGGCCTCATCAAAGACCTTGTTGTGAACCTAGCTTAGCTACCTTCAAAAAGCATCATGATGGAAATTGTAGTGGCAGATATCCCTCCCAAATTTGGTCTCTTGCTGTCTCGATCATGGAGCAAAAGGCTAGGTGGCACCCTTCAGATGGACATTACATATGCCAGAATCCCCATGTTTGGAGGGGAGACCAAGAGGCTTTACAGAAATAATTAGCTTGCCTACATCATAAGCAATGAAGGGAATTCAGTAAATCACCCCATCTATGCAGTAGACACTGATTTTGGGTCATGCATTCTACAAATAGATGATTCTCAGCAAACATCAGTCCAGCTTTCTAAGCCCACCTGTTAGCAGCCCGAAGAAGTGACCACAACAGTTTGGAACATGTATTTTGATGGAGCTTGCACTCAAAGCTCAGCAGGTGCAGGTGTAGTATTGATCTCTCCATCCAAGGAAAATATTCATCTATCTTATAAGCTTGATTTTAAAACCACTAACAATATAGCAGAATATGAATCCTTTCTACTAGGAGTTAAAGCTGCCAAGGAGATGGGGATCATGTGCATGAGGATTTTTGGAGATGTAGACCTTATTATACAGCTAGTCAACAACACTTTTCAGGAAAAAAATGTCTGACTAAAGGCCTACAGGGACGAGGTATGGAAACTCAGAGACTCCTTTATGTTTTTTGAACTGTCATATATACCTAGGGATTTGAATCACCTGGATGATTCCCTGGATGTCTTTGCAAGTCTGTTTTTACCTCCTTTACCTCCTAAGCTCAACTACAATTTTCAGGTAAAGTACAGACCTTCCTTTCCAGATAATGTCAAATTTTGGAAGGTGTTTGAGAATGATGATGAGCTTAGTAAATTCCTTCAGCTAGTAGATGAATTCTCTGATATACATATAGATTAGGAAAATCTAAACATGGAAAAATCCCAACAGCTCAAGTTGAAAGATAAAGTATCTAATCAAAATATTGTCCAATTACCCAGCAATTATATACCTCAGGGTCTAGTACATCTGGAATAGATTTTTGAGCATAATGACATCCCTTTCAAGCATGCCAAAAAGGAGCAAGACCCTGCTGTCCAAGAGAAAAACATAGGTAGCCAAAGCCATCCAAAACTGATAAATTTGTCCACTGAGTTGACTGCTGATCAGAGGTCCAAATTTTGTAGCCTGATAAAAGAATTTGCTGATATATTTGCCTGGGAGTACAGTGACCTGAAAACCTATGACACCAATATCATCCAGCACAGGATTCCTTTGGAGAAGGACACCATCCATTCTCTAAGTTTGATGATGTTTGGGAAGTCATATATGATGTATGACTCTGTACTTTTATTTCCATATTCTCTATATCTCTAAATCCATGAAACTCATGTGTGAAAAATGTGTATTCTCATGCCATTGAATCATTAGTGTTCATGACTTTGACTTCAATCTTGAAGGAGTTTTATATTAGATTTGTACGAGGGATTTTATATGAGTTTTATGTTGTTGGGACAACCATTTGTATATTGTGTGTTCCCACTATATGTCATGTTACTCTCTGAATCATCTACTATACTTTTCATGTGTCAAATTTGAGCTAGTAATGTAATTTCATTTTAAGCAATTTCCATGAAAGCTTCCATACAAATGTTGCACATCATAATCAATTTGCAAAGCTTAAAAACCATCATTAATGATAGCCCTTGATGTTTTATATTCATCCCCATACTATGTTTTGAAAATTTTGAGGGGCGTACTTGAGTTGGAGATCCAAATTGGCCTCCACCCCTCAAAAGGATTTGACCTCAATTTCTTAGGAAATTTGCATTTTTTCTCCTTAGCCCCAAACCAAGTTGTAGAAGCTTAAATTCAGATCCAAAGTGTTAGTAGGTCATATTGGATGTTAGAAGACTCATCATACCCTTGTATTTCAAATTCGAGACCATTTGGAGTCACTTGGAACCCACCTACAGTCTTGACTAGTAAAGCTCAAAAATTTCCCAAATTGCACTTTTCTCCAAAATTCCAAGTAGAGACATTACATAACTACTGTAACCTGGATTTTAAAAAATTTCGATCTGATTTTTTTAGAGTCATGCCAGAAAAATTCTTCTATTCCAACCCAAATCGTAGAATTTTTAGACGCTGATTAGAACCTTCCTATCTATGCAAGGACTCTTAGCAATAAAGTATCATCAATTTTGGTGTTTTTAGAAATTAATTCATGTTAGATATTCAAAGTTCGACTTTAGAAACAATGTTGCATTTTAATAAGTAGAAACATGTGGTGACTTGTAGATAATATTGACCACCTTTTACAATTTTTTTGGAAAGTAAGAATTCACATTATATTACATTACTGAAATAGAGAAATATTACAACTAATAGCCCACTCTGGAAGGTGGAAACAAGAGAACTCACAGTGGCATAAGGTCATGGACATATAACAATCCCATCCTAAGTGTAGATGGTTATTACCCAGCCTCATATGATTGTGGTCGTTGCTAATGAGAATCATTTTTCATGTCCCAAATTTTGCATTGGGTCACAATGGCCTCATCACATTTTCCATATTTATTAGAGTTTGTCAAATTGATGCTAAGGGTCAAATGATTTCCAAGGAGGAAAATTACTAATTTCCTAGGTTGGGGGTGGAAGCTTTGGGATTTAGAATAAGGGGGACAATGAATGATGTTTGAACATTAGAATGGAATAAATATTTAATAAAGGAGATAAATAAATAAATACAAGAGAAAATTGAAGTGGAAATGGGGCATGGAGACACATGAAGACTATGGGGCCCACATAAGCTAGAATTTATGTGCCACATGGAATCCTCCTCTTGCAATTTCAAATCCATGGGAAGCCTAAATGTTCTTGGATGAGTTAGAAGGATAACACACTTGGCCATATACATCATAGGTTGAATTTGGAAGGAAATGTAACTTACATGGGAGATGAAGAGACATTTTGGAGCTAGTGAGACACTTGGACTAGATTTCCTAGCTCTATGACAACAATGATGAAGATGTTATGACACCTATGACACAAATCAGATTTGAAGGCTGACATCTGACATATTTGACATATCAGGTCGAAATAGAGCATCCAAGAGGGCTCTCATGTGATTTGGGGAAGCTTAATGGGTTCCTACTCAAATTGGGGGAAGATGGAAGGTTAGGAAATGGAGGACACATGACAAATATTGATCCTACACTCAAATTCAAATTGGATTGAGTTTGTGGATGGATTGGTAACCTTAGAAGGCTAAGGATGTTTAAAAATACAGGAATCAACCAAGAGAATAGCTTTTTTTCATTTGATAAATTGTCATTTGTGAATTGTGAGAGCTAGTGGATGACTAGTTTTCTTGCCTTAACCAATTTCGAGGGTGAAAGATTCCCATCCAAGTTGGTGTTTGGAGAGGCCACTCAGGTCTTTCATGGATATTTAATGGATTTTTATTTGCAAGTGTAAGCTACAAGGAAGCTCGTGGTTTCTTCTATTGCAACACTTTCTCTAAACCATTTCCAGTTTTTATTGCATATTCTTGCTCGTGGAGGGATTATGCTTTGGGTGAGCTATTGATCTCTTTTGGGAAGATTCTAATGCCCCATTATTTTATTTTCTGATGTAAATGATCTGAATTTCAAGTTCATAAGACTCTCAGGTCGAAATACTGAAATATTTCATGTAAAAATGTCAATCAATGAAGAAATAGTGCCATTTCCCCACTATCTTGTTGTGAACCAATGCAATGTTGATGGATTCAAATGGATACGTAAAATATTGATGGTTTCTAGATGAATGGACTGTTATTTTCTGTATTTAAAAGTTCAGAAGACTCTTAGGTCAAAATACCCAAATTTTCATTTGTAAATGCTAAACAGTGATGATTTTAAGGAACCATACTTATTTAAAAGTGTATAAATGTTGGCGAATCTTACCAATTCTTAAAACACCAACTATAAAAATTTTGGCAATATTTTTCAAAAAATATTTTAATTTCCAAGGATTTTATATCATTTTTATAATAATTTGGTGTTTTTTAGGGTGAAAAAACTTTACCCCATCAAAATTGGGCGAAATGGGGCTTCAAAAATTACAAAATGGTGAATATTTTTTTTCAAGAAAACCCCCTAAAAATAGCCCATGGGCTAAATTTCGTCCCTAAAATTATCCCTTATGCTAAACAATGAAGAAACGATGTCATTTCCCCACTACCTTGTTGTGAACCAATATAATGTTGATAGATTCGAATGGATGAGTAAACTATCGATGGTTTATGGATGAATGGACTGTTATTGATGGATTATATGAGTTTAATCTTCATTACATAAGAATTTGGAGTTATTTTGTTGAGTTTCATAGCATTTGGAGAAATTTACCTATCATTTCCCCCAAGGTTGAAACTAGTCTTTTTGTATTTGGTTTAAGGGAGTTATAGCAGACATTAAAAGTTGAATGGTGATGCATATGAGTTCATATTGATGTCCTTTACATGTCCTCTGCTTCCATTCATTCGAGTTGGATTGAGTGCATTTGGGAAGCCATTTTCAATATTCATTATGGGGGAATTAGAACTCCAAATTAGTAGTCAAAACTCTTACCTCGACTAGAATGTTAAACAAGTTCGCATAAGCCTTTAGAGGGTCATAAAGCTTCCCTGAACATCATATCCAAACCGTAATATTAGTCAATACCTTCTGTGAATATTTAAGAGTATTTGGACCAATTTGGAGACCTAAACATCAAAACTAATCAAAAGTTGAAATTGGAAAAAAAAATAAAAAATTTATATTGTAATAAAATTTTAAAAATGAAACATTACACCCTCCTGCACCCATATAACCTTACGAATAGATACATCCTTGTTACAACCTAACGAGACCTAAGAAAAATTAACTGAAAACCAAGGATCATCACAAGCATATTTGAAATAACAAAAACATACATATAGGCAGAAAATAATAACAAATATTTAGGTTGAGCAACGACTTTATTGCACCATTGGTGTTCATGTCGGATTGGCTCAAATATTTTTTATTTTAATATGTAGGTATCGATAATGAAAAATAATATGGCTTTATGTAAGATTCGATTTCCATTCATTAAAACACCAGGAAATCTTATCCTCCATTGCCAAATTTGGACAAAACTATAAAAACACTCAACGAAATTTGATTTCTATTAGGTGTAGACACACCTATAGCTATAGCCAAATTCATAATATTATAAATCTTATTTTTATTATGAAATTAATTTATCTTTTTTTAGATATATCCAACAATTTTAAGTTCTTCTTTATAATTTTTAAAAAATTGCAAAAACATAAAATAAATTGCAAAATACAACACTTAACAAACTAACCTCTATATACATAAAATATAGATTACCTACTATGATACAAAGATTTGATAAGCTTTTCATCTCTTTAAAACACAACATTTGGCTACTCTTCTCCATGAAATTATACTAAGCATTGCCATTTCTCAACAAAATTAGCTACATTATGATTTTGGTTTTGTGAAACGATTACACTTTAGTTTTAGTTTGGACAGAGCCTGCTTCCTCCTCCGAAAGACATGAAACACAAGAGGGCGTCATTGTTCTTTTCCTAAACACAACCATACACATCACATTAGCCCTGTGTTTGAACTCTTCTATGCTCTTGGATTTTAATGGAACAATTGCATACACACCAGCCATCGCCATGGATTAAATGTGGAGAAGCCTAGATACAGAAAATTATCATGATTGGTTTTTGTCATGTACACATAAATTATCCATCCTTTGGGAATTATGAAACCTTTCATTTCTATATAGAATGCATAGATAGAAACCTAGACTCATGGAGTTACCAAAAACCTAGACTCGTGGAGTTACCAGCTCGTTCTAAACCCTACGAGGCCAAGGGACTGCTTTTCCATCATGTTTCCAATAACTCATTCCGAAGAAAATTGTATGGGATTGAATTATTTATGTAGCGTAGAGTTTTGAAAGCTAGCTTGGAGTTACCAGTTCATCCTAAACCCTGCAAGGCCAAGGGACTTCCTTTCCATCATGTTTCCAGCAACTCATTCCGGAGAAAATTGTATGGGATTTTACTATTTATGTAGTGCAGAGTTCTGAAAGCTATCTTTTTAATTATGGGTTTCAAAATATTTTATATTTGGATTTATTTGGCATAATGACATATGTCACTCTCAGACGGTTTAGCTGTCGCAAAATTAGGTAGTGATACTAAATTGGTAGATACAAGTCTATGTTAACCATACCATATTGGTAATTTATTCAATGAGTCGTTGTTTTGGGAAGACATGGGTATGTTACTACCATGCTCTGTTCTAGTTCATATCAAATATCGGTAATTTATTCAAGGAGCCAAAATGATCAAAACATTAGGAATTGTGAATTAGAAACATTGTGAATCAAAACATTAGGAATTGTGAATTAGGTAGATTGTGAATCAAAAAATTAAAGGAGCATTACAGATGCTTTAAATTTGGCCTTAGTGACTGTGAATGGAAAATTGTTCTCAGAATCCCTGGGAGAAATTGTAGGGACTTGTTTGGCAGTGGTCATCCTGAACAATGGAGGAATATTTAGATCCTTCCACAGCACAAGTTTTTAATACGACTCTATTATCATTGTTGAATAAGAAATGGTAGTTTTGACTCTTGAGCACTCAAATAAAAAATAACAAAGGAGAGAGAGGCTTATCATACAAATAATAGCTAACCACTAATGTTAACATATGAACAAAGGAAAAGGAAGAAGAAGGAAAGGAACATAAATCCAGGATGGACAAGAGTCACACTTAATGAAGTAATTAGCAATAAATCTTGGATTGTTAGTGATCATAATAATAAGGTAGGAGAATGGCATCTCTAACATACGCTTAAGTTGTAATATTGTTGCAATGGAATCTTAAAGTTGCTTAAAGAGGTCTTCTACTATCTATTAAAAAATAACAAAAAATTGTGATGCATACCCCAATGTATAGATAAAATCCTTGACTGAATAATTCATCATGTCATTATTGATGAAGGTTAGGGAGTAAAATATTATTTCAAGTTTAACTTTGCATAAATTAGGATAATTGATTTTGATAAAGGCTACTTGTTTGATGTATTGGGAAATTAAATAGATGAGTTGAGCCTATTGGTTGTTAAGAATGTCCTTACCAAGGATTGAAGTCTTTCTAGACTTTGCATACATTATAATACACTCCACATCATGTCATAACCAATATTTTCGGGAAGACAATGGCAATATGTTGCATATATTATGAAAAATGTAAAAGAAAAAAACTATAGTAATGAGGGAGGGGATGAAATTCATAATGCCTGTGACATACAATTGGAGATTGATGTCATTGAGGATGAAAATGTAGAATTAAATACAATCATTTTGTCTTGAAGTAATTTGATTTTGTATACATGAACAACATTCAAATGTAGCATGGATATGTTATATTGAAATCCATAACATTTGGCAGTCCCCAGGCTAGGTGTCTGCAATATTGAAAGAGGAAATCCATAACATTTGGCAGTCCCTGGGCTAGGTGTCTATGATATAGAAAGACAAATCCATAACATTTGACAATCCCTAGGCTAGGCGTCTGCGATATTGAAAGACAAAATAAATTATTGAAGATAACGGAGAATTATATTGGAATGCTATATCAACCAAAGTGTTATATTAGAATGTAGTATCCTTTACCAAAGTGATATTTAAATGCATTCCTTAAATAATTTATTAATTATTAAGTTAAATTGAAAAAAAATGAAAAGTATAAAGTTCTTTATCATATCTCAAATTTTATAATAAAAAGATCTTTGACTATAAAGGAGCAATAGAAAGTATTATTTTTTGTCAAAGTTATCTATCTTTATTAATATGAAACCATTTCTAACTTTAGTTTAGTTATGAAATGATTTAAGATAAATTATGGGTTTCAATATAACATAATCATAATAATATATAGTAATAATTGTTTTCATTTAACGTAATGATTGATTGGTTGTTAAACAAATATATATATTTTCTCAACATCCATTCATATATAAAACTTATTACATATAAATGTATGTGTATAAATTTTTATAAATAAATGTTATTTATAATTCTCTTTACATAAAATAAATAAACTCTAATTTATTTCTAACTTATGTATTGAAATTTTTAAACCCAACATTTAATTATACCCAATGCCAATCAACTATTCCATCACTTAATACAATACCTAAATAATGTCATATGAGTATCACGACTAAACAAAGGTCTAGAAACCGTTGTAGGTGCGTATAGCTATGGGTGAATGACACGGGGAGAGGCAATTACTCAATCAATTGACCACCAAAATAACAAATTGAATTAAGTGCTATAGTCAATGAAATGTGGGCTATTCATGTGGCACATCAAAATTGTCATGATATTTTGAAAATAATTGTCAATAGCACGAGGACACTGCTTTAGAATGACTTTCAGAGATTACCGTGTTGAATGGGAAGTGCGATATTGAAAGATGATGCTTATCTTAAATGATCTGAGCCCTCCTCACTCTATTTCCAGTCCACCCTACCCTTCTCTGTCTCTCCACATGGAAACACTCTCTCACTCCACCTACCACCTTCCAGCTCGTCCCAAGTCTCCTTCTCCTGTCGGTTCCTACCATCGGCACCTCCATCCGTCTCCCAAGGCAGCTTCTCTTGTCCACCCATGAGCTCCTTCTCCAATCGCCCGACCAATGGTATGATGGAGAGCCAACTAAGAAGAACAGAGTTGCATGCACGCCCTCTTCCCACAGTCCCCAAGGAGGGTGCCCACTTCCCATCCCATAAGGAAATACAGTCCCTCCTAGCATGCGAAGGCCATTCTGCAGGTTGGAACACTTTGTGATTCAATATTAGTTCAATTTTGAAGTTTAGAATGTGTTGGTTTTACGTTAACCAGCTCAAATACTCAAAGAAGCCCAAAGATGCATGAGTTCCAGAATGACTTTCCTTACCTCCTGATCCTAATGTTCCGTCAAAGGAAATTTCACCGTGAGTGCTAGATCAGAGAGACGATGCACACAAGTGGAAATCTGGTAAATTTCCTTCAGCAACCCCACGGAGCTAGAGCTCCTCCAGTCCCTCTTCTTCGACTCCTCCATGACCTTATCGTAAATTGATATAAGCGGGGAAACCCAGAAGAAATTCCACGGCACAGAGAAATGGGTCTGGAGACCCCGGTCCTAGTAAAGGATCGCTGCCATGAGTGCCCACAGGGAAAAAACAACAACGTTATTCATTGTGTAGGCTGCTGTAGGCTATTCCATGGAGTCTAGGTAGGCTATTCCATCATTTTGCAGAGCTTATCACACCATGAACACACTTTCTCTTAGGCAATTTGCAGTTTCCTCATCAATTTTGTGTAGTTACATAAATTTCAAATCAAGTAGGCTATTCCAACATTTTGCAGATCTTAGCACACCATGAATATGATTTTTTAGAGGTGATTTGCAGTTTTCTCATCAATTTTGTGTAGTTACATCAATTTCAATTCAGGTAGGCTATTCCATCATTTTGTAGAGCTTAGCACACCATGAACACGCTTTCTCTGAGGCGATTTGCAGTTTTCTCATCAATTTTGTGTAGTTACATCAATTCCCTCTGAATTTGTAGTGGCGTTATTTATGATTTATGATTTTGGAGTGGGATTGTTATCCTTCATTCTCCACGAACATAGTAACTATTTAAATCTATGTATTTTTAACAAATTTATAGGTTTGAAGTATATTTGTTAAAGAAAGTCACCATGAGTTTGCCTCCGAAACAATCTCGTCCAAGGGTGGGTTTCCTCAGCTATGAACCATGACTCACACTTGCGACCAAAATCAAGCGATCGATTGGAAATTGGCATGTAGGTTATGGTTCCCAGAACGCCTTGCATGGAAGCAATTTCAATTCATTCAAGGCATCCAGAACGGCGCTAAATCCCTCTATAATAATCCACACATGGACTGCTAAAGAGCAGGACATTATGGCAGGATTATTTGTAGATATTGAGGTTCAAGAGAGGAAAACAGATAAAACATCATTTGGGTGTTTAAACCTTGCCCATCAATACGAAAATACCAATATAAATCGCTCATTAGAATTAGCCAGCAATTAGAGGCCTCCCAATTGTAAATTCATACGAAAAAACTAAATGTTAAAGGAAAAAAAAGATACAGAGAGATTCAAAACCTAGAATCATGGAGTTACCAGCTCGTCCTAAACCCTGCACTGTGAGGCGAAGGGACTGCCTTTCTATCATGTTTTAAGCAACCCATTCTAGAGAAAATCAGTATGGGATTGAACGATTTATGTAGCGCAGAGTTCTGATGGAAACAAAAATCATTCAGAGGTAGATGGAGGCAGGCATCACCGCCTAAGAGTGTTGGCAGGGCAGGGATTGATGTGCATTTAAGGTGCATTTAAGGGAGGAAGTGCCAATTTAAATGGTCATTTTTTCAATTGATATAAAGGCCAGGAAACATATCAAGATCAACTAATCAACGGCGCAAATTACCCCAATCATCGGATGGAATCATCCTACAGATGAAAATAAAATAAAAAACATTAAATTTGGGGAGTCGACTCCCACTTGTTGAAACGCCTTATGGCGTAAATATAACCATTGAAGTATAAGTCAGAGTTATTTAATTATATAACAAAATAAACTATTATAATTTGAATTACAATAAGTTTATTTTGTCAATGGTTGGGTGTACCTAAGTGAAAAGAATTGTTTTAAATTGTTTTATCTTGAATTTGAGTTTAAATTTTATTATATTATATTATAGGTTTGTTTTAATATATTTATAGAGGTTGAGTTTAATGTATTATGAATTTTTTTTTAAGTATAGTAAATAAATTAAACAATTATATAATTTTTTAAGAAATTTGAACAAACTACTTTAGGCAGATGCATCTTAATTTAGAAAATATTGACTTCGATTTTATTATATTGGCACTTACTTATGACTTAATTTAGTAACCATTGGTTTACTATATTTCAACTATCTTAAAATTTCATTTAAAAAACACTATTCAATACATTAGTATCGTATTATGACTTAATTTATAATTCACTACTTAAAATTTAATCACAACTTAGACGGGGATATAATTCACTACTTAAAATTTAATCACAACTTAGACGGGGATATAATTCTTTCACATTTTGTTGATGTTTTGTTGAAAACCTTTAATAAGATCTTTAGAGGTTCAATCATATATAAGAAATATTGTATTAGTGGATGGATATGATATCTTAAAGGAGTTTTACCATTATTAGATTCAGCGTTATAAACAAAGAATCGGTACTCTTATTACGGAAAAGTGCCATAATAAGTTAGCAAGCGATTAGAGCATATGAATTTTAAAAAATTTGGTACTCTTATTATTGAAAAATTTGCATAGATATTCAGAATCAATAAAACGCCATACTAGAACTATATAAGCACAAGAAATCAATTGATCGAGATGTGTCTCAAGAATTGGAAGAACATATTAACATGGAACACTATCGAGAAGACCAACTCTATCGAATTGAGTACCAATGGCTTTAGCAAGGAAAGGTAACCTATAAAGAAGTAAACCAGCTCACCCAACACATCTAGATATGTTGGACGCCATATACAACCCTGCAACCATGAAATGAAAAATATCTTGAATGAGCCAATGCAGATCAAGGTCATCAAGATTTTATTAGCTTTTTACAGGAAGACATTGTGATAAAAATAATCTTCACATAGATTGTACAAGAAAAATAGAGAAGAAGAATAATGTGCTATGACACAAAGAATTGAAGAACAATTGGAAAAATCTTCCATCTCATATAATTCATCATCATGTGTAAATATATAATACAACATCAAAGGAAAAATTCGAGAGCCTAAAGAGGAAGTTGAACCCCACACATATTGCAAACATAGATAGACTTTAACTACCCAATAGACATAGAATTGGTTGTAACACCTGATGAGATTAATTAACTGAGTGTGAGTGGTAGTTAATTGATGGTAAGTAGGTAGGTAGGCCACATTAGAGAGTTTCAATTTGGAAAATAGTAGTGACAGTCAAGGAGGGTGCATAAATTAGTTAACTAGTTAAGAACTGATGTCATAACTTCCCGTGAGTCGTTCAGAGTTGCATGAATTGAGGAAGGCACTCATGATCCCTATAATTAAGGAGAATAAGGGAATTAGGTCCAAATAGTCATGCATGGATGGATAATGAAGGCTTGGATGACAAATAAATAGTTCATATGATAAAAATAATGAGGACTAGTAGTAGGAAACTGACTAGGGGTAAATAACAAGGTCTAGGAACTTAGGGAAATCAAGTAATGATTAATACCATTGTCTAAATGGGTTGATATTATAACACGCCCCCTTAATACTGATTTATGTGAAAAATAAAAAATATATTAGGGTCCAACAACAAAGGCTAAGGTCACCCTTCACAAATTTATTTGTATGTAAAATGAGGGAAGAGGCAAAACCTCATGGGGAAAATCATCCCTTGAGAACAAACATGGCATAGAAATTAAATGAATGTCTTCACTCTGTCTTTTTCTTCACTTGAATAAGTTGAATGTACTACTTTTGGGTGAAAAACTTGGTGGATTTGTTGTATATGCCTTGATCATGTATCGGTTTTCCAGCGTTATGCAGAAAGAGAACACATGGAGAAAACCATTGAAACTCATCTTCTGGTGATGAAGGAGCACCATATGAATGCTTCTTGATGTGACAACATAAATTATCATACATGAATACAAAATTAGAGATGGAATTTGTTTTTTGCAATCATCTACTAACCAAAGAAAATCAATGAAACCAACATGCTCAGTTTCTTGTGTAGCTGCATAATGGTGAACCAAACCATAAACCTTCCTTCCAAACTGATGTAAAATATTTCTAATTTGTAATGGAGCTTATGAGGCTTTGGGATATTAGAATTTAAGTCATATGGAGCAACAAACAACCAAGGTATAGTGCCTCCAAAATTGGGTAAAGTCGCAATAGGAAAACTAGAATACATTGACAATTGGGAAAATATGGAGAGTATAAGGACCTTAAATCCTACCAAATGAAAGTTATATCAGATCCAAATGTATGTAACAGAAGCCCAAATATAGCCAACAAAATGGGAAAAAAAAACATGAAGAAAAAAAAGACATAATAACGACTTGTACTAGTGACACAGTATCAGAAACGATGAAATTATGTGGTTTACCAACTGGAAAATTTGGGACTTGAAGGGTAATTTATGCATCAAATGGATGGGATGAGGGTGTCATAACCTACATATCATCCTACAAATTATCTTATAAATTAAATAATTTTAAAGAATCTTAATGTAGTTTGAAAGAGTTAGGTCGAGGCAAGTTAGAAACTAATGACAAAAAACTACTATTGAGCGGAGATGGATCTGGATAACTGATAGCTGACTTATCCAAAGGAGGTAATGATATTTATGATTATGATATATCATAATGAGTATCAAAATAAAATACATGATAAAAATATTTAACTCAGGAAATAAAATAATGGCAATCATTACCTTTCAATTGTGCAATGTAGCAGTGCTTCTTGGGATCAACAGAGGATTTCCTTTCTTTATTTATTGCAAAATATGGAACATCAATGTTATTCCTTTTGAGAAACTGAGTCATGATATCCATATTATTCTGAAAATAATATATTTCGGTGTTAAAAAAATTTCTACAATTGGTACATTTTGATCTCCCTTTCTTGTTGCTCTTCTTCTTGGAATTTGAACCTTCATTAGTAGAATAAGAACCTTCATCTTACGATCGCACGTGCTATGTGAGAGGTAGATAACAACTTTCAAGGTAGATAATTCTATAATGATCAACATTTATCCTAAGCCAAGTTCTAGTTATCTTGTATAAACACAATATTAACATACCCATAAATAATCATGGTAAATTACTATCAATTCACATGTTGAGAAGCAACTAGTGACTATGAAGATCTAAACCAAATTGAACATTGTAAAAGAATTTATGAATATATATTCCTTTACTATGCTATCCAACTTATTTCGATTTCATAAATTATAACCATTTGAGTGTTGTTTTATAATAAATGAGTTTGGATTAAATATATACATATATATCATGGTTAGGTAATTATATGTGCCTACTTGTTGTAAGCATGATCGAATTCGGGATTAACCAATGTGTAAGTGGTGATCACCTTTTTGCTAGGTCAACGTTAACTTAACGTTGTTATCCAAATGCCAATGATGAGCTAACAAACCATATGATAAGCAATACATATGATTTACGACGTGATAAACAAAGGCATACATTATAGTTTTATGCATCGTTTGATAAGAATCATGTTTAAAAGATTGGAAATATTTGAAACGCAGGTGACTATAGAACTCGACCCACGCATGGCTTGATTTTCTTGTGGGCACGTGGTCATCTCCTCGCCATGCATTAGAGATATGTAATCAATGCAACCCTAATCCTTTGTTATTCTTTCTCCGTAGTTCTCGGTGGCTTTTGGGCTGTCTGCAAGGTCTCATGGGGGCCTTGAGTGTTCTCTCTGCTCCATCTTGCTCCAACACTTAAGTGTAGCATGCTATGGCCTCCGGTGTTCGGTCTTGTTGCCATTTCTCCGTGCCTGTGGGTTTATATTCTGCAAGAGTTTGTTGGTTTCGTTGCACTTGGCTTGTGGCCTGTCTATACTCCATTTTTCTCCTTCCATGGCCTGTCATGTTAGTTTTTCATCATATAAGCTAGCATTATGATCTTAGGATCTTTTCACTGAGAGAATAATAAGCACAGCAATAAAACATAAGCACATCACAAGAGACAAGAGACACAAAGAGTTTTCCTCGGGGAAACCATAAAGGAGAAAACCCCGCAACTTCCTCAGAGATAGAATCAACACCAAAACAGTAAAAGCCCCAAAACAATAAGATGATCTCCCGACAGCAGCAGCCTCTCTCTCTCTCACACTGAGAGAGTTTCACCTCTCTCACTCATGCACCCTCAATGAGTGAGTGTATGTGTTGCAAGTGATAAATAGAGAGGCTCTCACTCTCTATTTATATTCTTTCGTTCACTTAAAGTGCACTCCAACATGTCGGCCTCACTTAACAATTACTTACTAGAGCCGACATCTCTAGGAGTGTCTAATAACCCTAGTGCCCCACCACTTGTGGGGACTTTGCCTCCTCTAACCAATAGGAGGGTAACACAATGGTGGGGACTATTGCCCCGACTTACAATGACTCACCTAGGGTCGACTTCACTAGGATAGTCTAATAACCCAAGGGCCCCACAACTATGGGGACTTTAACCCTTGACCAATAGGAGGGTTACCCACAATGACTTGACATGACTTTCTCATTATAGAAACTTCCCGGAATAAACATCAGGTTACAATAGATAAGAAATACAAGTGAATACATTCTGAAGTTACAATTACATCAACACTCTCTCTTAACTAGGAAGGTATTCTCTTGACACAATTTATTAGCACCAGTCTTCTTCTATGTATCATCTAGGTCATCGTCAGGTCTTCGTCATATTCAAAGTCATGTTCATCTTCAAGTCATGTTCATCTGTAAGTCATCTTCATTTGGATCTGGATCATCTCTTGATCTGGATCATCATCACTCGATCTGGATCATCATCACTCGATCTGGATCATCATGGAACATAATCACTGGATCTAGATCATCACTCGATCTGGATCATCACTCGATCTGGATCATCACTGGATCTAGATCATCACTCGATCTGGATCATCACTGGTGCTATCTCATGATTCTTCTCGTTACAGGAAGTTCTATAGAGCCATCCCTTTTTCATGCTAGTTGTAGGCCTAGCCATCATGTAGGTCTTCTCCCAGTACTTACATCTGACCTACTCGTCAAAAAGGAACGCCCAGCACTTACATCTGACCTACTCATCAGAAAGGCACGCCCAGCACTCACATCTGATCATATAAGAACCAATCCTATAATCACATCAGAAAGGCCTAGCACTCACATTCACCAGCATGATAGGAAATCACATCACTAACATTTGTGAAAAGGCTCAGCACTTACATCTAACCTACTTGTCAGAAAGGCACATCCATCTAGGCACGAACACATCCTACCACAGTGATGGAAGACTCCCATCCAGGCTGGAACACATCCTACTCACAGTGATGGAAGATTTTCCCACTTTCATCCAGGCTGGAACACATCCTGCTCACAATGATGAAAGACTCCCATCCAAGCTGGAACACATCCTACTCACAATGATGAGAGATTTCAGCACTTACATCTGAGCACATGGGAACACATCCCTCAGTCGCTCCAGAAAGGCTCTGCACTTACATCCATCCAGGAGGGAACACATCCTGCTCACAGTGATGGAAGGGCTTGCACTCACATCTGATCCTACGAGAACACATCCCAACAGTCATATCAGAATGGCCCCCAGTCCTTGACTGAGCTACCTCGTAACTGACCAGGCGCCTCCATTCTCCTAGAGAATGGCAGTTGCCCTTACATCCAACCTGCTCCTCGGAATGGCCAACACTCACATATGACATGGAAGGAACTTAATCCTTTATCCATGACATAATGGTTCAGACCTTACATCTGATCAAGTGGGAACACATCCCTCTATCACATCAGAATGGCTACTCAGTCCTACACTGAGTGATCCTGGTAACGGACCAGGTGCCTCCATTCCTAGAATGGAAATTTCCCTTACATCTGTCCTACTCGACAGAATGGCCAGCACTCATATCTGACATGGAAGGGAGCAACCCTATCACCATGACAGAATGGCTCAGCCCTTACATCTGACCATGGAAGGAACCAATCCTCTCACCGTATTAGAATGGCTATGGGTCTTATCACTTTCTCTTGGAGGAAACCTCAATCTGGAGAACACCAAGCTTCTCCCTAAAGTACTCGAACTTCAGCCTAGCCAATGGCTTCGTCAATACATCAGCTATCTGTTCCTCCGTCGCAACATATTGGAGCTTCACTGCTTCTCTCTGCACCATATCCCTGATATAGTGATACTTGATCTCAATATGCTTCGACTTGTCATGGAACACTGGATTCTCTGACAACTTCACCCAACTTTGGTTGTCACAATGTATACAAGTATCATCCAACTAGAGATCAAATATATCAGACAGTAGCTTCCGTAGCCATACTGCCTCACAACTAACTGAACAAGCTACGACATACTCTGCTTCAGTTGTACTCAGTGCCACACAGGATTGCTTCCTGCTAAACCAAGAGATCACACTTGATCCCATACTGAAGCAACATCCTGAAGTACTCTTCCTGTCGATGGCATTGCCTACCCAATCTGAATCAACATAACCTTCCAAGTTAATCTTTTGATTCGCATCGTACTTGAGCCCATAATCAATTGTACCCTTCAGATAACTCAGAACATGCTTTGCAGCAATCAAGTGAACACTTCTCGGATCTGTCAAGAACTGGCTCAAGGTGTTCACATTGAAAGCAAATGTCTGGTCTTGTGTTCATCAGGTACATCAATGACCCAATCATCTGACGATATATCGTAGCATCAACCGTCTCTGATGAAGCATCACTCAATAGCTTCAGGTTCAATGCCATAGGTGTGGTCATGTAGTCCGTCATCCTAAACCTATTCAGGATCTCTATTGCATACTTCCCTTGTCCACACCTCCATGCCTAGAATAATAGTGCATCGACACCTAACAGGAGCATCACTGGTCTTCCATCTTCAACCTTGAAGCAAAGGTTGGAATCCACTTTACTCTCAGTAAAGCCTAGAGTCATCAGTAATCTATCCATCCTGTTGTACCATGTCGAACCTCAGGATCTTCTGCAGTCACTCCCTCTGAAGCGGAGCATCATACTCCCTCTATCTTCTGTACTCTATGCACTGAAACATTCTGTATTGGAGTGACAAGTAGTATCCATATAGGATCATTTGATACCAAGATCCTCTATTTTGAACTTCTTCAAAAGTCCTTCTCACATCCATCCTTTATCAACCTTGTAGCAAAGGTTAAGATATTCATCAAGTATGTGTTTCCCATGGGTGTCTTCTGAACTCGTACAATGCCTTCTTTCATTTGCACACATGATTATGCATGTCATGTGACTTCACTTCTAGTGGCTGTAAATGTTTCTTCGTAGTCTATGCCTTCTTTTCATGAGAAGCCTCGTGCTACGAATCTTGCTTTGTATCCCACGATGTTTCCATCTACTGCATGATGGAACTATGAACTTCTCTTCAGGTTTCAATACTACATCCTAGACATCATTCTTCTTGAACTGGTATTCTTGGTTACTTCTTCATAGTTGGAAGATTCTGCATCAATGATGTCACTGCATTCATCATATTATTCTTTGTCTTTGAACTGTCGTCACTTGTTCTTCGGAACAAGTCTTCATTCTTCTTTGCTTGTAGGTGATTATGTATACGATCTTTCCTACAAATCAAATGCAGTTGTATGGTTAGAAACATTTCATAAGGAATATTCATATTGGAAAATTCTTATGCATAAATATATGATCATGCAACTACTTTAGCCAATACAACATTCATCCATATCTTACCGAAACTTTCTAGATGCCTTCCATCTCTACCAGGACAACATTGAGATTGTGCACTTAATCCAATATGTCAGCAAAGAGGTTTCATTCTAGATAAGTAGAAATGGAGAGTTGTATAGAACCATGAGCTACTTACCCATCACATGCATATTAGTAGTATACTGTCATTAATGCAAACATCCTATCATGCATAATACATCAATTGAATATAAACAAATGCATAACAAAACAATATCATGAAATGACAACTGAATACTTATCTTTATTTGTTTCGTGGGTAGACTCCTTGAGCCTTCAACTTCATCGTCTTCTTCATACATGATAGCATCATTTCTTATCCAGATGCTAAGGTGGATAAGAAGTTCTTCAAGAGTTGAGATCTTCATATTCCTCATTTCTTGAGGTATCTTCTTTGGAAGGTGAGAGCTTGATCTTCATTTACTTCCATCTTCTCTTCTCTTCTTATGAGTCGAGCTTCTTCTTCTTCCCGGAGTCTACTAAAAGTAATCACTTCCTTCTGGCACACATTCCTTGAATGAATGAATCCTATGATCCTGGGAGGCCATTCAAGGTCGACATCACCGCTTCTATATTCTTTGATTTGAGAGACCCTTGTAAAGTATGACTGCATGGTCTCTGCATTTTGGATCTTCACTTCCTTCAACTATTTTCTCAAAGTCATATTCTGATTTATGTTCTTCCCTTGAAATAGCTTGGTCAAGGAATCAAACCTCATCGGTGTCTTTGGGGAAGACACTTGTAGTACAAGTTGATTCGTGACTGAATCAGCAATGATCTTCTCGGCCTTGACCAAGTTCTTCTTGTGAAAGGCTTTTAACCTCATATCCCTCTGAAACTGGAACCTCTATACTCATATAGGTGTCCAATCCATTTTCTTCAGAGAGATCGTATACTTCCAATCTTGGAAGTTGTCAACTTCCCAAAGCTTTTCATCAAGCTGATGTGATAGATCACTTTGAAATGAGAACCTCAAATGAAAATAGCAAAGGATTAGATCTTACCGATTTGAGGTGTCCGTCCTGGTTCCGGAGTTGACTGATCCAGGGTTTGTCACAGAAACCCTAATTTTAAAAACTTGGAATATTTTAGATCTGATTGGATAGACATATATATCTATTCAAATGGAGTTTTCCAATGTACTCCTTTTTTGAAAACAGTGGAGGGAAGCTCCCGAAACAGGAAGTCCTAATTTTCTTATTTCTTCTGCAGAACTGCTTGTTACTGTTTCTATGATATCTATGAAATTATTGCTCCTCTGTGCCTAACATTTCACACTGAGGTAACCTCACATGTCCCTGATCCAACACCATAGGTTTCATCAGAATTGGTTTTACCAATTTGGATTTATGATCCGTTTTCCAAGGTGACCTGTTACAGGACTGTTCCAAATAGCAAAGTTGTACGACATGCCACGTGTCACTGGTTGATCTTTTGAGTCTGATATTTGGAACAACAAAAGTACAGTCCGTACCCTTTCTATAAAATCTTCAGGAATTCCATTTGGACCTCTGTATCCCAAGATATTTCAATTCCCCCCAGGTGTCCTATTTAGGGATGAATTCTGGAAGACGCTGGAACCCTAACTTGGAGGGATCATATCTCCAAGAATATATCATATATGAGGCTTATTTTTGGACACAGTGTGCATCAGAATTTTATATTTGGTCCCTACAAATTTCAGCTTCTGAGACTTTTTCAACCGCGGAATATAGAGAATGTACCAAAACTTAGCATTTTTAGTATTTAGGGTTTTTCTAGCTCGGGGTCAAACTAGGGTTTGACTTTCCCAGAGTTTCACCCAACCAAATTTCTTGATCCAAGTCTCTAAACTTAGGTTTTGATGAGGAGAAAAATCCTATGATGGTCTCACTGAAAAATTCCTCTTCTGTAGAAAGCCCTAATTTCCGCATCGAAAAACTGAAAATGCTCGGAATCGAATTCCGCTTCGATAGAAGGATGTGCCCTTCAACGGAGAGTCAGCATAGCATACTTTTGCTGATAGATTGTGGAGAGAGACCCAAAAAGTAAGAATCCCCAGCTTCTGCTGCTACACAATGTCTTATTCTCAGGTTAGCTTTGATACCATGTTAGTTTTTCATCATATAAGCTAGCATTATGATCTTAGGATCTTTTCACTGAGAGAATAACAAGCACAGCAATAAAACATAAGCACATCACAAGAGACAAGAGACACAAAGAGTTTTCCTCGGGGAAACCATAAAGGAGAAAACCCCGCAACTTCCTCAGAGATAGAATTAGCACCAAAACAGTAAAATCCCCAAAACAATAAGATGATCTCCCGACAGCAGCAGCCTCTCTCTCTCACACTGAGAGAGCTTCTCCTCTCTCACTCATGCGCCCTCAATGAGTGAGTGTATGTGTTGCAAGTGATAAATAGAGAGGCTCTCACTCTCTATTTATATTCTTCCGTTCACTTGAAGTGCACTCCAACATGTCGGCCTCACTTAACAATTACTTACTAGAGCCGACATCTCTAGGAGTGTCTAATAACCCTAGTGCCCCACCACTTGTGGGGACTTTGCCTCCTCTAACCAATAGGAGGGTAACACAATGGTGGGGACTATTGCCCCGACTTACAATGACTCACCTAGGGTTGACTTCAATAGGATAGTCTAATAACCCAAGGGCCCCACAACTATGGGGACTTTAAACCTTGACCAATAGGAGGGTTACCCACAATGACGTGACATGACTTTCTCATTATAGAAACTTCCCGGAATAAACATCGGGGTATGACATGACTCAAATACATTATAATACATCCTGGAATAAACATCAGGTTACAATATATAATAAATACAAGTGAATACATTCCGAAGTTACAATTACATCAACATGTCACTGTTGTGTGATGTTGAGACTTTAGTTGCGGTGGGAATGTTCTTTGCCATCGTCATAGGGTTTGGAAAACTGTGTGCACGCGTTGTTGTTGGTGACAGTCTCTCCACAAGACTGCTCGACATTCTTATATCAGGTAATTTATTAAGTGTTTTTTTTTTAACATACAGCATGGTTGTTTTTGCAATATGGTTTACATTATTTTAAGAACTTCGTGTATTGACACCTTTTATTGAAATATCCTTGCAGGGACTTGAGACTACATTCGTAAACCGTGAATAAGAGTATACCGACTGTCTTCGAAGGCGGTGGCTTCAAACGGGTAAGCCCTGTGGTCAATGTTTGGGTTCTTGCCCTGCTTGTATCAGGGTTGTCGATTGGAGAAACCCTGAGCTTGGAAGCTTTATAGCTTTGCCATTAGCTATGTAGTCTCTTTTTAAAGGTTGTTGTTTTTTTTAACAAGTCTTCAAACCCTCATTAGTCAATGGGTAGACCCGGCTGTGAGCTGGGTGTTGTATTTGGTTTAAAAGTTCAACCTTATGGCTTGTTAATGTAAAACAAAAGTTTTGTTAAGACAGTTCTGTCTTTGAGCTCGAACTTGGTTTACACTATTACTATTTGATACTCTGTGTAACTTAGGGTTTTAACCCTATTCGACTATGAATGAAGTTATTTAGTGTTTAATATACTTTGTAATATATTAGTGTTAATGTTTTAAGACTCTCACTCGGTCATGGTTAATTTATAAATTTTACTCGTTTTGCTCAGAAATACAAGCTAGGGTTTTCCTGTAGGAAACCCTTGTTTAAATTAATATTCAATTTATTTTGATAGGTTCTGTTACTTTGTTAAAAAAAATTTAATTAGTGTTACAGATGTGTTGTGAAAAAATCCAGTTATAGCATTACAATTGTCTTTTTACTTGTCCTTAATGGACTGTAAACAATTTATAATAGTTTAATTGTTTAATAATTAAATAATCCAAGTAATCGGATTATAGCTTAAATGTTTGTCATTTGTAAATATAATATTTGTTTTTAGGGTTTCGACCCTGTAGTTTACTTTTACAGGTATATCCTGTTTGTAAATTTCAAAAACAGATCTTTTTATAAATAGACATTTATTTTTATGTTAGTTATTATCATATTCTATTTGTTTTATTTAATAAATGACAGATAGAGTTTATTCAGAGTTCTTTTGAAAAGATGTTCATAAACTCTGTAACTTAGTTTATTCTTTATAATTTAATTATTTTAATAACACCCTACTTGGGTTCGAGTATTTGTTAGACTTAGTTTAGTTGATAATATTAGTAAACAAACTAAGTATATTCTTTATAATTTAATTATTTTAATAACACCCTACTTGGGTTCGAGTATTTGTTAGACTTAGTTTAGTTGATAATATTAGTAAATAAACTAAGTATTTGTAGTTTAATTCTTTATTTAGCTGAATGTAATAAAGTAGTTTCACTGGGTTATTTCTACTGTATTTGCAAATAGTTATTAAATCAACACAAAGAAATATAGATATATAACATGACACAGTTTCACCTCCAGTAAAAACAGTTCTTTTTATAAATAGACATTTATTTATATGTTAGTTATTATCATATTCTATTTGTTTTATTTAATAAATGACAGATAGGGTTTATTCAGAGTTTTTTTGAAAAGATGTTCATAAAATCTGTAACTTAGTTTATTCTTTATAATTTAATTATTTTAATAACACCCTACTTGGGTTCAAGTATTTGTTAGACTTAGTTTAGTTGATAATATTAGTAAATAAACTAAGTATTTGTAGTTTAATTCTTTATTTAGCTGAATGTAATAAAGTAGTTTGACTGTGTTATTTCTAGTGCATTTGCAAATAGTTATTAAATCAACACAAAGAAATATAGATATATAACATGACACAGTTCACCTCCAGCATAATTTTAACTTTAAATAAAAAGAAGAATAAGCTACTGTATGTAACCATAATATCTTAACTACTAGGGTATTTTCTTATCATAATAATTCTTTTACCTGTACTAGTTTACTGCTATTTCTTTTCCAGTGCATTTATATAAATAAACTTGTAAAAACAATAACATAGATAACTAGATTATTGTTATTTCTTGATAATATTCTACATTCTGAAATAAATTACTCTGCTATTATAAAATGCAGAACCACATCTAATCATTTCAGTCTCTTATCATTTTCTTCATCTACCTTAAATACTCTGTATGTGCTGGAGTATGGTCTGGTCCTTCCAGATGTGGAAAAACACAGATTAGAATTATTCTCCATGTTAACACATTACTACTTCAGATTCATTTCTTCAGTAATCTAAAGATTACTAACTCTAACATTTTACAACTAAATATTTAACAATTCATTTAACAGTCAAATTCACATTTAACTATCTAACACAGTAAAACAAAAGATTGTAGAACCTGATTAGGATGGACAACAACAGCATTAGGAGGCCGTTCCTCCCTACCAAACTCCTGGAGAGTGCTTAAACAACGCTTCCTCAGGACCCTCGAGCCTGTTCCTGGTCTTCTTGGCTAAGAACTAGTGGAGCATGCAAACAATAGACTAGTCCAATGACTCAGAAAACACTCTGCACTCAGCAGTAAGATCCTTCAGCTGAAAAGCTGCACTAGATCACTTAGCATGTAACCCCTCAAACTCTTTACACAAATTCCCTTACCATTGAATTTCTCTGAAGTACATTCACCTAAATGATCACTTCTCTAGAATGAGCAGCCTCAGCTCTCTTCAATGGGCATTTTTATAAAGATTGCCTAGGTCTCTTGGGTCAGTTGTCATTAATTGAGTCACCTGCTTTGATCCCATTTTCTTGGGGGATCGTGACCCCAAATGTAGGGAGGTTGCCACTTGAAACAATTGGAAGTGGTTTGAGGATTTTGCCTCATGTCTGTTTGCTCTCCACCCAGTCTCCTCCACCAATTTGACCTGTAAACACTCTTTTAATAGCTCTCCTAAGCTGTTGTCTCCACCTTTATTTATTTATAATTAAAATATTTCGAATTACATTAAATATCCTTGACTCTGCTGAGTCATCAATTACAACTTAGCATAAAATTTAACATATTGTCCTTAAATAAAATCAAATAAGATAAAAAAAATTTGCAAAATTGGGGCATGTGACAGTACAATAGAGGTTTCCACTATTTTCTTCATCAAATTCAGGAGCAACTTTGAATCCAAGAATTTGTACATGTAAATCAAATCATGTATGTAAGTTTAAATAAAAACTCAAAAAACGTGATTGATGGCATGTTTCCAATTCAATCACAACTTCTTCTATAGTCAACAGAATCAAATTCCATCAAAGGCCCATTTGAGATATCGAAGAGATAGTTCAAATCATAAAGAAATTGACCTATCTCATCATGTGGAGTGATAAATAACAATCCTAAATAGAGGGTACGAACATACGTGAGCTGTTATAAGCCTCCAATATTCAATTGAACATATCTCTCAAACCAGAGACTTAAATTGAATTCCGCAAAAAAAAACCATTTCATATTACAGAAAGACCTTTCAAACAAACTATGGTAGGACCTATAAGTTGATCTGTATAGGTTGTGGTACTTCAAAGTTGGCTGTGATTTTCAAATTTTGTTGTTGAAATTGTACCTACAAAACAAACTTTGATTTGAATCAATTTAGCTCAAACACTCTTCACTTCGACATGTGCACTTTCTCTAAGTAAATCACACCTGGATAGACTTCTCTGGATAGAATCCAGAGGGAGCAATGCAATTAGTCCATGAATTATGTGGAAACTCAACGTCTTATGGTTCATCAATGGAAGTAATTTCTGAGGTTCAAGGAAGGCATGGATACCCACTCTCATACCATGTTAAATTCTATGAAGCATAGGATCATCAACCTGCATGAATTCAAATGGAAGAGAATGCTACAAAAGAGAGAAAAGAATTTAGCATAGATTATTCAATTAATCGTGACAAAATTGCACACACATGGGACAAAATTGTAATAATATGATTATATTCATGAATCTGTAAATAATATGGAATACATTGGTTGTACATATAGGAGGATATGAATTCCTAAGATAGGATTAGAATCTACCAACTTGGACTGACTCCAGAGCTAACTCAGCATGGAAAAATCACTGCTAGAGCTCATTAATGCAACTATGGATAACTAATGTAGTCTACAATCAATTAACTAATGAGGGTAGATGAGAAAAGGCACACACACTCCCTTCAATCATGAAAACTGGTGCTAGGCTAACTGATTGTGATCTAAGTGATAGTAACTGGAGCATAACTAAACATAATTCCTTACCTACCCAAGACCACTGAAGGAGACTGTTGGTGGCACTCATAGTGGGCTCCTAAATTATAGGGACTAGTCCCTGAGGCTCCTGAACTCATGCAATAATATGCAATAAGTGGTAGATGTCCCCTAGGAGTGTCCCCCGTGCACTAGTGGAGTGATGAAGACCTCCTAAGCTTGGAAAATATACAATTAGACTATGTGTTCAAGGGAGGATTAATAATAATCCCAAGATTCGAAAATAAGAAAAGTGGGAAATTAAAACGTTCTTGACAAGTTCTCATATTCACACATTTCCTACTCTAAGTCATATGGATTTGATGTATACCTACCATTATTATCAGTATATCGAAATTGGGATAGATAGTAAACGATATCTTCTTTCTGGTGGCTTGTCCCTACTCCACCTAAGGTTAAGGCTTGACTCATATTGTAAAAAAAAGTTACATATGCTATAACATTGTTGGTTCAATTGGATAATGATCGAATAGATATTGTACTGAGAATGGCGTTGCTTGTCCAATCAGATAGTGATTAAATAGCTCTTGTACTAAGAATAGACTCTTAGAGTGGGGAGGGGGTAGGGTGGAGTAGGGGATGGGAAAAGGGGCAGAGGAGTAGTGGAAGGAGGTGGAGTGAGGGAGGAGGAGTGGGAAGGGTGGTGTGATTCTTAGAATTGTGTCTCCATCTCACCCCACTATAAACTCTGTTCACCCCTTTATTAACCCATTTTCATTGATAGTTAGTAGGTATATGGTTGTTAAATATTATTTTCAAATTTGAGTGTTATATATGGTATTAAAATTAAGTTTACTATTCTAATATTTCCGTTCCCTATTAAGAAAACTACGGTATTATATTTGAATTAGTTATTGATATAGAAATTGATAGTAATTAAAACAAACAAACAAAAAATGTGATTATTTTTTAATTAGTTATCGATATATAACTTGATATTAATAAAAACTATAATTAGCGATTATTCTTTTATAAACAGATGTTGATAGATAAATAAGAGAAGAAACACAGTGGAGTCTTGTAATGTGACGTCAACCACCACAATCTACACCTCCACATTTTCCATTGAATATGTTATTCCTAGGGTATAAAAACTTTTAAAAACTGTATCACTTCTAAGAATGATAGCCTAGTCATGTAATTTACTTTCAAATATCATTAATTAATATTGGTAAAAATTTATTTAAAATGTACAACTTTGTTTCTCGAGGACACTGTTTTGAATGTGTGGTAAACAAATTTTATTGGTCAAAATTTCTTTAAAATGTACAACTTTGCCACTCTAGAAGGAGACTGTTTTGAATGTGTGGTAAACAATTTTTAATATATATATATTGGTTGTATTTAAAAAAAAACAAGTTAAAGGTATTAATTTTTTTTTCTTTATATTTGTTATCATTCAATATTTTATGAAATTGAAATTTTATATTAATGAATTATTATTTTTTAATTTGGTAAATTAATTTTTAAAGAAATAGAAATTAAATTAATGATTTTTTAAAGCTAGCTAATCCATCATTTTATTATTTAATATTTACCAAAGTTAGTAAAGGTTAATCATCATCATCATATTAAATTTTAAAAAAATTAAACAATCAAAATTTTAATAGTTTTTTATTATAAAATGTATGGTTTTTTAAATCTTTTTTATTTTATTTTTCAGTTTTTCAAACATTTGTTTAGAATTTTATTTGTTTAATTTTTTATTTAAAAAAAATTTAAAGATTTGAATTTTTTTAGGAAAATGTAACTTGGCAAATAAAAGTGGTGTCATTGGTAGCACCTTTTTTTGAGTCATAAGTTGATTTTGGATCTGGAAAAAACAACGGTGCCACCAATAAGTGAACATTTTTTTATTCAGGGATCACTTCATGGTTTTCTTTGCAAGGACAACAAACAAGGTTTCAAAAAAATTGTAAATTTAGCCCCGAAAAAAATGATGTTACCGATAGCACCATTTTTCGAAACAAAGGTAAAACAGCTACTAAATGTGGCCTCCAAAGAAGCGAGAACTCGTGTGGGATCTTGTTTTATAGTATAAGAAGTTGGTAACCATTTTTAATCAAACTATTCATATTTACTCTCCTAATTATTATTTTATCAATGACTATAACCATACTCCATTATGGGTTTCTAGCAGAAAGTTACAGTCCTTCAAAATTAGCAATTTTACCCAATTCTGTTGTGTTCCTATAACTGCTCTAAATTTCAAGGATTGACTTCTGGCACCTTTGGAAGAAAATATAAGAAGAACTAAGAAAAAAATTGTTAAGGAATTAATGACCCATCTGATTATAAATACTCAACAACTTCCCAATCACCAATATGATGCTTCAACCATTTTTTTGCACAAATATGGAATTGTTAACTTTGACCTTTTGTACTTCTTTTAGACCTAGAAATTTTAGTGAAAATTATATCACAAATAGAGCATAACTAGGAAAATTTAACTTCACCAAAGTTTTTTCATCTCATTGATAATGTCCAATTTCAAGTACATAAAATTTTCTAGTTTTGAGATCCTTGGTCACTTTTACCTCCTCCAAGATTTCCACAATTGTTAAAGTGTTCTCCCAAATACTGGATTTTCGCTTGTTTTTATATCTATGCTCCACACCCTTTTGGATATGGTTAAAGTATCAATGACCACACTATCAAAACCTCGACCCCAATAGTGCCACAGACCTATCAAATAATTGGGTATGGGTATTCAAAAGTCACTAATTCCTTCTTTTTAGAAAACTAGAATGAACATGCTTACATATCTCTCTAGAATTTTGTAGTCCTCACAGTGGAAAAACACAAAAAATCTCATCAAATTTTGAGTCAAGTTTCTCCTATTTTATCCAAAACAAGCTTTTGGCTTTTGGATTTGTATTTATTTATAACTTTTCATTATGCTGATGTGACATGGCATTGTGTTGATGTGACATGACAGATGGATGTTGATATCTCAATGGGTCCTATGTGTCATCTCCTAGTGCATCCATGGCATTCTCCATCAACCTCCATCTCACCTTACATTGTCGCGTGGCCCCTTTTTCCTTTATTTTCCTTGCACAATTCTCAAGGTCGATGTGACTGGGGTCCCACATAGATGCGTGGTAGATAATAATTCATTTTGGGGGTGAATTCCTCACCTAACCATCGAGTAATTTTCTTCCCAAAATTCATATACATTGTATATCATGTATGATCCACACCCATTTGATATTTCGAGGGTGCAACGTATGATTAAAATTCAATTAGTTCTACTCCCGAAATGCTTACTAGTTGTTGATTTGCACCAGTTTCCACCGTTGAATTATGAAGTGTGCCTTGTTTTCTTCTAATCCACTAGGACACATGGTAGTCGTACAACATTTGGATATTGATTGAGTGGTTTCCAATACCACTTCCCCATCTTCAAAAACCGCATGCTTCCCTTATCGAAAATTGCCTTTTATTTCATGTGTAACAGGTTCACTTGGAAACCTAGCAACCTCATATTCATTTTGGGAGTGAATGCCTCACTTAACCTTTTATTAGTTTCCTTATTGTACTATATGTGCACTGTAGATATTGAATGATCCTCAGCAGTCTGATCTTTCATGGGTGAAACCTACAAAACATGATTACATCTACTTCAGAAAGCATTTCCAACCATAAATTTGGTCCCTTTTTCCACTATTAGATCAAGTGGAAGACCATTTCAAAAATTATTTAAGTGGTTTCCAACATCACTTCCCTAGACTCCAAGACCACTTATCGCCCTGCCAGAAACCACCTTGTTGGTTTCTCTTGCCATGGGTTCTACCAAACACATGGTACAAATTTGGCCATTTCAGGGGTTAAACATGCAGGTTTTTAATTGAGACTTCACCCTCCAAAATTCTATATGACTAAGACACATGAAATCTCCACAATAATTTAGGATCTCAAATTATAGTTTCTAATACCACACTCATAGCCTCTGAAACCATTTATCTCCATTACCAAAAACCACTTTACACACATGATGGTATTATATGTTGTTCGACACGTTGTACATACAATTACATTTTGGAGATTGAGAAAGAGGTTTTGAATACCATTATTTGTGTTCTTGAAACTACCAAAATAGTTATGTGAAACCACTTAACTCTTTTTGCATTGGATTTATCATTTGCACACTATTTAGGTAGAAAGAATTTTCAAGTCATTTTTAACAATTAAACTTGAAATTTGAATATCATTATAATTTTAGATTTTTAACAAATATGAGTCTCATGGTTATTAATTTCACCACAATAATGGTGAATTTAGCTGTACAACAACCATTTAAATGGGTTATTACAACAATGTGCAAATTTTCGCACAAAACTGCACTTTTCACTACCATAATTTTGTCAAGTAGGTTCCAATTCCATTATTTTCTTATCAATTTCAAGCTGACAAGACACTTCTTGTCCTTAACAATTTAACAACCAAGTGACCTATAACTACATTTTTCCTAATTTTCCCTCATTGAGGCTTTTTTTTAAACACCTGGCATGTAATGATTCCCTCTATAAACTAATTTATGCTCATTCATCCCTAGTGTTGCAATATGGAGCTCTAATACTAATCTGTAACATACCCAAAGATCTATAAACTATTGTTGACATTCCACTAGAACAGTTTGTCACAATGGATCTTGCAACTTAGTTATTTTTTTATTAGCGTAGTTTTATTGAATTCCAAATAACTGAAATGAAACAATAAAACTAGAGAAAATAAGTACACAAGCCACATAATAACACAAGATATATCATGTGAAAAGCCAACCAAAAATTAGGATTATGCCTTGCTCTTCATATCATAATGCAAATACAATGGAAATGGTACTCTCAATGGAGTTACCTATGACTCTGTAGCCATAATAGCTACTACGGGATCTCCTGTATCCTCAATTATTCTCTAATATCCACTCCACAATGTTATTTTCTCAACAATGGAACAATATAATATCTCAAAAGAATGACCCCTTCTCCTCCCAACGTCCAGGTATTTAACTTTGCATAATAGCCATCTAGGGTTAACTTTAAGGTTTTCGCATGCCCCAACTCCCAATTAGAGTTATGGTTTTATACCTTCTATAATCTTCTTGAAAGTCCACATGTGTGAGAAATGAGATCTAGCATGGAATGCACTCAATACCATGGTGGTCAACTAGATAATTCAACTTGCGGGAGGCATAACTTCTTCAGACAGACTTTGATTGAGTAGATTATTGCACCATTGTAAAGGTGTCGATGTGTATAATGTAAAAAAAACTTCTAGTTTCTTTTCATGTGAAAAATAACATTTAGAACCTCAAAATGGCCTCGGAAGGTTTTAGACAGTTTTTTTTACCTCAAATCTGAAAATGAGACCTACCCCTTAAATGGGCCTTATAATCCAATTCATCTTATCTTTCGACCCCAAAAGCTCCAAATAGGTGACAAATTATGTATTGATCAATTTTGGATCACACCTACCCATTTTTGGAGGCTTTTGGTCCCAAAAATACTTTATTGAATGAGGTGAGTAGACGTTTCCTCTACCTTCTTCTGGAGTATTATTTAGCCTTTCCTGGAAGTTGTCCTTTTAGTCCCACATGCCAGAGTTCATACTATCCATGCCTAGCAGTTCCAGACTTATTCTACAATGCTATGTCTTCTACTAACTCTACATAATCCTCTGGTTCTAAGTCCTCTATATAAGGTAAGACATGTTCAGGTTGTTGATCCAACATGGAAGGTTCATAGATTTTTAGATAGTCCACATTCACTACAGAGTAAATGCACATGTATTGGGGTATACTGAGTTTGCAGGAATTATCTCACGTCTTCTCCAATACCTAAAAAGGACCATACCTTAGATCCTTGATCTTATTACCAATACCTTGTAGTCTTTCCTTATTCAGGTTTAACCATACTCTGTCTCCCACCTTTAATGTTTTCTCAACCTTGTGTTGGTCATGTCTTTCCTTGTACTTTTCCTATGGCTTATTCAATTCCTCATGTACTTGTAAATGGATCTACCCAATCTTATCAATCAACTTTTTATCTCTTACTACTTCACTTGTGGTGTCTTCCCTCAGCCCCCCTTGTTGTCCATAAACAACATCTAGAGGTGAAGCTGACAAGTATGCAAAACAAGTTTCAAAAGGGGACTTCCTAATGGAGGTGTGAACTTCTCTATTATAAGAGTGTTGTATGTAAATCACATTTTCATCTCAAGTATATGAATGCTTTTGATTGTAACCCCTCAAAATCTATACCAAAGTCTTGTTGACTAATTCCTTCTATCCATCTATCTATGGATGGAATGTTATATACCTCTTCAACTTACAGTCCACATTTTCCCAAAGTGTAGTCCAATATATACTAAGAAATAAGATATTGTTGTCTGAGATGATGCTCATTGATATCCCAAAGTGCGCCTAGGCATGTTCAAAGAACATGGATTTTGTTTCTTGTCCTTTGGTGGTATTTTTATAAGGAATAAGAATGCACATATTGTTGAATCTTTCAATACCACAAATAAATAGTCATGTTAATTCCTAGTGGTTGGAATACCACCCACAAAATCCATGGAGATGCTCTCCCATGGTATTGCAGAAAACGGTAAGGGATGTTATAGACCTTGATTTCTATTTTTGGGTTTGCATGTACAACAAAGTATGCATACTCTAATAAACAAGCTACATAATCTTTTATTGTAGGGTAGTAAATATACCGATGTAAGTTTACAACTATCTTCCCTACACCAAAATTCATTTCAGCTTTGGAGGTGTTTGCCTCTCTTAAAGATGCAACCTTTCACCTTTAGGGACACAGAGCTTGTCCATCTTGTATAATAACCCATCCTAAAGATTATGGTCAACATTGACATAACCTTCTTCTACATCAAATTGGTCTTGTAGTTTCTAAAATGCCTCCTTGAATTCCTCATCTTCTATGTATTCCTCCTTGTATGCTCCATGGGTCAAAGGCTCCATATGCTTGAGAGTTCCCAAAGTTGTAATTTTGGTTGTAGGTGGTATTGAGAGCATGTTTTCCTTCTTGTTTGTAATTCCATTGTTATACTTGATGATTAGATAGAAATGTTGTAAGAATACCATCCACTTATAATGTATGGTATGTTGTAACTTACTATGGGCCTACAGATACTACAATGGTTGGTGATCAGATAGTGCTTCTACTTCTTAACAACTTGAACTAGGACATAGAGTTCCTTATCATAGGTAGTGTAGTTTAAGACTCCCCCATGAAACATTTGAGAATGATAGCATATTGGCCTCCTTCCTTGCATCGAAATCACTCCCATGGCATACCCACTTACATATGTCTCCAATTTTAAAGGTTTTTGCAAATTAGGCAATGTGAGAATTGTTGCATGGCTGACCTTTCACTTGGACTCTTCAAAGGTTTTTTGTTGATTCACCCCCCACTATAAATCCTTGATTTTGGTTGTTATAGCATGGAGTGGTGCAACCACAGCTGAAAAGGAATATATGAACTTTCAAATGTATTGTGTTGCCTCCAAAAACCTCCTAAATTTAGTGACATTTGTAGGAGTAGGATACTTAGTGATGGCCTCCATATTTTGAGAATCAATATTAAGTTCACCTCCACCAATCACATACCCCAAATACACCAAGGACTGTTGAACAAATTTGGCATTTTTTAAGGTTTTCCAATAGTTGATTTTTTTTCAAGGACCCCAACACCTGCTTGAGATGTGACATATGCTCTTCCTAGGTAGAACTATAAACCAATATGTCATATAGATATACCATAGAAAATGAATCTAAGAAAGGGAATAATACATCATTCATCAAACACATAAATGTAGTTGGTTCATTGCATAAACTAAATGACATTACTAACCATTCATATATATTTCCTAGTTTTGAAAACAATCTTCCAAGTGTCTCCTTCCTTCACTCACGACTAGCAGTATCCCTATTTGAGATCCAACTTGATGAAGTACTTGGAATGTTTCAATTGGTCCAATAGATTAGTGATCCTACACAAAGGGTATTGATTATTGGGTGTGATCTTGGTCAATTCTTTGTAGTTGATGCACATCCTCCAAGTCGCATCCTTCTTATGTACTATGATGATAGGTGAGCCGCAAGGTGAGGTGGTTGTTCAGATCACACCATGCTCCAACAAATTATACAAATGCTTCTTCACTTCATCTAATTTTATGACAGACCATCTATACAATCTGATGTTTGGAAACGGATAATCTATAAATAGTTGTATTTGTGCTCCACCTCCCTCTTAGGAGGTAATCCCTTAGGCTCCTAGAACACTTCTTGGTATGGCCACAAAAGGACCTCCAACCTTTTTTTATACTTTTTGTTAAATTCCTCCTTATATCCCTTCACTTTTACTGATTCACCTTCTTGTTGATTTTGTCTTAAGCAAAGCAATACAAACTTCCTACTTGAAATAACCATCTTTTTCACTTGGTTGGAACTTACAGAGAGATCTTCGATTTACCTTTGTGTGCCTTGATGATGAAGGATTTCCCATCCTTGATAAAGTGGTATTGGTTGGATCTCCTTATGAACATTGCATCCCTCATTTACATGTAAGGGATTCTAAACACCGCACCACAAACATCCATGGGTACTACATCTACCTCCACTTTATCAACATACTATACAATTATGGTAAATATGATCTTGCAATGTTTCGTGACTCTGATTTTTACATTCGTATTTACCCATCCCAATGGGTAGGGACTAGGATGATCATGTAATTCCAATCCAAGATTACATACCAAATACTCTTCTATGAGTTTTTCCTGTGAACCAGAATTGAATAGATAAACAATCTTGGTCTTCTTGTCCTGGATCTTAATGTGTAAGAGTTTGTCATATCTTTCTCTTCCTTAGGGTGAAGGCTACCAATATTCACCTCATTTTTCACCATGGTACAAATATTATTTTCATCTTAATCCTGCAAGCTCCTTTCTAACTCCTTGCTTAACTCCATGGCTAGAATGTTCTTCTCCTTGGAATCCTTCTTGCGATTCTTGGGGTTTAGCTCTAGATGTAGGTTCCAACACTTTTCTTCAGTGTGACCATCAATATCAAAATTTTTATAGTTTTTGTTATCCTTACACTAATGTGTCATGGTTGTATTCTTCTTCTCCTTTCCCTTCCACTTATTCTTACCCTCCTTGGTAGAATGTTAGCTCTCTTTCTATTTTGAATGACTTAGTTGTCCTTCCTTCTGGCCTATGGTTTCCAGTTACTATGCTTATACGCAGGATTCATCAATTGACCAAGGATTGGAAAGTATCAATTTCCTTCATATGTGTCTATGTAACCCACTCATATACTTGAGAAGTACATCTAGGATCTTGGGTGAGATACCCAGCATGATGGCCATCTTCTTGAACTCGGTGGTGTATTTTTTTACACTCTTCTCCTGCCTTTTCTTGAAGTAATTCCAATGGATCCAGTGGTCCTACACATACTAGATAAGGTATAACTAGGAATTTATGAGGGTTTTAAATTCCTCCCACTTAGTTATAGGTCAATCACCCTTCAACCTAAGTGCTTCCATGTGGATTTCCCACCATGTTAATGCATGTCCCTCTAACTTCAATCGAGCAAATGAGATATTTTGATCCCCTATTATCTGATGAATATTGAAATAAACCTACAACTGTTGCAACCAATGATTAGTTTTAGATCATTGATCTCACCTTGAATTTGCTTGATGTCGTCTTTCGCTTCAATCTTGAAGAGATCAAACTAGGAAGGATTACTAGTACTAGAAATCAGCTTCTCTCTCTTAGGCTCTTCCATCAGCTCCTTTTTGCATACCCCAAATCTTAATTAGGGTTAGAGTTTGGGACCTTATAAAATTTTCTTGAAATTCCAGATGTAACAATCTCCATTTGTGTGAGAAATGAGAGCTGACATGGAATCCACTTAGTACCATGGTGTTCAACTGGATAGGTAAACTTGAGGGAGGCATAATTTTTTCATACGGACTCTTATTGAGGTGATTCTTGAACCGTTGGAAAGGCATCGGTGTATATAATGCAAAAAAAAAATTCTTCTAGTTTTTTTGCAACTGAAAATTGACAGTGGAAATATAAAATTGACCACAAAAGGTTTCAAATGGTTTTTTTTATTTCAAATCTGAAAGTGAGACCTTCCCATTAAATTATATATTGATCCATTTTGGATCACCAAATCACCCTTTTAACATTATTGAGGTGATGGGGTAATCCAATTTGGTTGTATTCCCTTAATCTCTAATGCATTATTCACAATTCCATTGACTTACTAAGCAATTATTTAACAACGAAAGTAATCATGTAGCTATAATTCATCTAAATTACTCATTCCACGGTATGCATGCATTCATATCATGAATTCATACATAGAATGACCATTAATTCTATGAACATATACATTTTAATTAAAAACAATTAATTAAATCCATGCATCAATATAAACCATGAACTTCAAAGCATATTTCACTTGCCCAACTAGCTGCAAGTGAAGGACATTCCCGATAGCTGAAGGAACTCTCTCACACATACTCTTTCTTTCATAGAGGCCATCCTTGATCCGAGGCTATCAATCCACAAGGGGTGAAGTACCAATATCTTTTATCCAACCTCAATTCATGCTACACTCTAATGCAAAAACCACCTCCACAAATATCTTAAACCACTAGAACTTATCCCTTATCAACCTGCACAACACAAATATGATCTCCTTCTCTACACTGAAGTCCCTTGAGATATCCCAACTCCCTTCCACTGCTCTAACGGAATATGGATAAGGATTCTTCATGTTGGATAATTGGCATGAACCATTATGGAACTCAGGTTCTAACTTTTCGTTCCCTTTGATGTTGCACTAACCAAATCCCAATTGGAATCATGGAGTGACTGATTGAATAAATGGGGGAAGAAAGTAATTCCTCACATTGTATATGGATGGCTTTCACTTTCCATGTGGTTTCCCCAGAGGAGGCCACTTTTACATTTTTAATCCAATATTAATATAATTAAGTAATTTTTAATAAAATCACCCCCATAAGTTACATAGTTTAGGGACCTTGAGTTAAATTCATAACCAAGGTTGACAAGTATGGATAAGGACTTGGGTTAATACCAAATAGTATCATCTTCCATTATCCCCATATTTTACTTGCCCCGCTTGTGGAAGCATATCCCCTCATCCCTTCATCATCCTTCTTCACTTACAGCTTCAAGGATTTTTATGTTATGTGTAATCTCCATCATTTACAATATTCATGATCTCCTAGATCATATCTGTCTAGCATCTAGCCACTACATAATTATATGGGGTCAAAAACAATTAGTTACACTCATGAACGAGAGCATGGACCGGGTGTCTTATCTCTTGACCCCATTAAGGATCCTACCCTTGGATTAGTGGGAAGTAAATAATACCTACAACAACCATAGGAAAGGCCATTAAAAAGATTTGAAAATGTATACATAAGACTATGTTGGGGCCCTTGGGGTAGAAAAACCTCAGAAACTTGAAAAATGGTGAAGATAATCTCTTTAAAATTTTGTGGAATAGGTTGTAATGAGAAGAGTATTATATATTTCAAATCAGAGCTTCTTCCTTAGTGACAAAATTTTAAAATACGACACCTCAAGTGTCCTTAGTTTGTTAAAAAAAAAGGACATTTATGGATTGAAGAGCCTTGATTTGAACTTTGTTGTTATGGCCTTCAACATTTAGGTGAAACCTCAACCATTACCAAATACCCTGAAAGTTTTAATCCTTAAGAATGAGTATATTCACACCTAATGGTCATGCAGACTATGAATCATTCACACTTTCCCCTTTGATAAAGTGAGAATGCAAGAAAAATTTACTTTGTAGGTTGAACACTATTTTCCAATGAACCTTTCGCTCATTTCTTTTGTGTTAGGCATGAATTCCCTAAAAAATATGAAAATATAGAAAAATAGGGGGTTATGGAAATTTCAAGAACCACCTACTCAATTACAACTTCCCCAACCATTTGGAATAAGAAAAATTTAGGAGACCTTTCATAGTAATGTTATGCTGGAAGAATTGCTTACCTTTTATTCTCCTTTCCCTTCCTGTCATTGATCTTCATCATTGATTTTTACATCCCTATGTATTTAAACTATTGCCCTTAAGTGGTTTCTACCCCTATGCATTCAAAGTTTTGGAGTGGGGTTTGTGGAGAACATGAGCATGAGCGACCTAGAGCTCTAGTTGCTATAAGGTGTCGAACATAAGAAGGTATTATTTATAATTTTGTTGTTGTTTAATAAATATTGAAAATATTTCCCTTTCCTGTATGTTGTGTTTTTTTTTCAATGTGGTTCACAACCCCAGGGATGGGTTTCTATGTCCACAGGAAGAATCCCTAGTGGGCCCACCTGAATAGGTCTCACGCTGTCGGCTCTTATTACAGAGCCTAACCTGGTGGGGAAAACAAGTGAGGCCCTTATATATCTATGCATAGCAGCCCAAATATTTGATCCCAAGACCTTTTGCTTACAACTCACAACTCTTAATCACTTGAGCTAACCCATCAGAATTTTTTTTTAAACCTCCCGGTTATCATGCGAGGAATGTGGGAAGTCTGGATATTGTCGCTACAAAGGTGGCTCAATAAGACCATCAAATATTCCCATTAAGGGAACAAACATGTCACTTGAAAGGATTGAACTTGGGTGGGAAGGGTAACAATCATTCCTCCCAACCACCCAAACTACATCCAATGGACTATATGTTGTGTTAATCATTGTATTAGATTTGGTAATTATAATATTGTATTTTGATTTAATTTTCTATTTACTAGTTCATATTCATGTCATGTCTTTATTTCAATCATATTTTTTTGTTTCCAAAATTGTTTGAGGAAGGTAACTTATATTTTTTGTATGTTCTTTGATTGAGAGAAAGGAGCAGATCTAAAGGAGGCAAGGGAGTGGCTAGTATCAACCTTCATAAACAAGGTACACAAGGTTTTTCTCCTTCATCATTTAGTGTAGATTTGATTGATCTTAATTGAAATTAGGAGTCCAATTTTCTTGCAAATGAACATTTAGATAAAATTCTTGTTCAACCCAGTATGTTGGTGACATAGACCCAGTAACTGGAAATTTTACTTCGCAACAAATTTGGTGACTCCATTGGGGAAGTCCATTTATTGTGGGGCTCTTTTTTTCCATTTCCTCTTGTTTGTTTAAGTGATTGAGTCTTGTTTAAGTATGAACATATCTCAAACATGTGTAGAAATATTTCATTTCTTTATATTTTTGAGTTTTCACTTTTTTCAAACCTCTCAGGAGTTATTTGTGCCCTATAATACTTACAGGTGTGATTTATTCTCTTGGAATTCACATGCAAACTTAAGCAGAATCGTGAACTATTTGTAGGAAACCTTATACACAAGTATGAATTTCCTGAAAATGGAGAGTTTTTTCATTTTTCTTCAACATGCAGGATTGACTGAGTGTGTTTGAGATTTATGAGTGTGTTGGGATTCTCTATGACCTGTTAGGAAAATTTTGGGTGGCGTTTGATTAGTTTAACTTACATTTTGAGTCAAAATAAAGTGAAAAGATTGAAAAAAGTGTCTTTGTTTCATTTTTTCTTTCATTGTTTGTACATTTGGTAAAATTTGAAAGTGAAAGCTTGGAACATATTCTTTTGTTTATGTCTATGATTGCATTAGTTGGATGCAATAATTAGGCTTAACCAAACCTTGCTTTCCTAGTAGACTAGATTGCTTGTTTGAGTTTATAAAGCTTGTGTTTTGTTTGTTTTTCTCAAATTTGACAATTTCAAATGGCTGAAAAGTGTTGTGTTGATGTATATGTAACTTCAGAATGTATTTCACTTGTATTTCTTATATATTGTAACCCGATGTTTATTCCGAGATGTACTTGAGTCATGCCATCCCCGATGTTCCTATTGGGAAGTTCTATAATGTAAACAAGTCATGTCAAGTCATTGTGGCATTAGAGGAAATTTCAACTCAAAATGGGCCTTTTAACTTTTATTCAAATTCCATGTCATCATGTGTTAGCCAATGAAATTGCTTTAAATTTGAAA
>LPNX010128988.1:0-12533 GCA_001517045.1 Pseudotsuga menziesii
GCTCCCTGTTTTCAAAGGAACTGGATTAGAGGATCCAGAACAGTTCTGGTTCTTATGCGAAGCAGTGTGGACTGCTAAGAACATTACGGATCAAGATACGAGAAGAGCGCAGCTGGTTACTTCTTTTAGAGACCGCACTTTGACCTCATTCATGAAGTTTTCCAGTACTCAGAACCATGTCTTGGCTGATATAAAAGCAGCAATGGTAAAGGAATTTAAGAAGCCTAAATCAGAGTCGCAGTGTATCACTGAACTAAAGGAAATTCAGCAGAGGTGAGGAGAATCAGTGTGGGACTTTGATCAGAGGTTCAAAGTTCCGCTAGATCAAGTCAGTTTCACTATTGGACCAGCGCAACATAAGGAATGGTTCATCGCAACTTTGTTACCGCACATCAGGACTCCACTCATGCAATAGAAGGTTGCGGATCAGAAGGAGGCTTTGGAAATCGCTATGAAGCTTGAAACAACCCCTGTCGAAGATAATTTTGGTATCGCTCAAATACAAGTGCAGTTGGAAGTGATGGATCTGTAGCTTCGTGATATGAAAAAAGGAAAGCCAGTCGAGAAGAGGTTTGGTGTACACGATGTCGGACAGAGGGTCACGACAAGGAACAGTGTCCTGCGGTAAGAAATTACCTAAATTCTGGTGCACCAAACCCGTTCAACCCTAGTGTTCTATATTGTGATATCTGTAGGACAACTGGCCAGCATCGACCTGAAGACTGCTATCTTCTACAGAGGTATGTGCAAGTCCCTAAGAACCCTTATTGCAAGTTCTGTAAGTCAGTAGGACACAACGAAGATGAGTGTCACAGCTTTGACCTCATGAGAGAACAAACTTATGATGCTTATCAGGTACAAAACGATGGCCAAGGCAATGATGGATATGGTTACCATGGTAGTACATCAGGTCACAGACCTTTTGGAGGTCATGGTCGTGGTGGTATGGCTGGCAGAGGACAAGGCTAGGTTGTGTGCTATAACTGTAACCAGGCAGTACATCTAGCTAGAGACTGTCGGAACCCAACTACGACATGTCGATATTGCAGAGCTGTCGACCATGTGATTGAGCAATGCCCGCAGCTGATAGCCAAGATTCAAGAAATAAATAGTACCCCTACTTAGAATATTTAGCTGCTTGTTGTGGAGCAATGAACTGTCCCAGCCATTAATGTTGTTACCAGGAGTGGAGCTATGACAGAAGTGCAGAACAAGGAGAAACAACCTACCGAGGCTTGGGTTCGTAAGGCCCCAGAAAAAATTCCAGCATTTGATGTCGAAAGAGAAAAAGAGACATTTATGGAAGCCAAGATAGAATTTGCTGACCCCAACACATCAGTTGCACCTGCGCAACAACTTCAGCAGCAGTCGCAGCCACAAGAAGCTTAGACGGATAAAGTAAGTACACTGTCCTCCTTTTTACAAAGTTGTATGAAGCTCTTAAGAAATCAGAATGCTTTAAATGAGTTACAGAAAGTTATTGCTTCTTGTGAACCTCAGCGAAGTTATGGTAAAGAAAAAACTGTTCATAGAGTCAGAAGAACTGGCAAGGAGATGAGATTGAATGCTCAGATAGGAGAATATGACATGACTGATGTCATATTGGACCTAGGATCAGAAGTAAATGTCTTAACTAAGCAGACATGGGAACAAATGGAAAAACCTACTCTGGAATGGTCCCCTATACAGTTGAGATTAGCCAATCAGCAGAAGATTGTGCCCCTAGGAAGACTCCCTAGCGTATCAGTAGATATTGATGGAGTCAGTACCTTAGCAGACTTTGAGGTAATTGAAATAATTGATGACAACAAACCCTATCCAGCACTGCTAGGAATTGAATGGGCAATAGATAATGATGCAGTAATGAACCTGAAGAAGAGGCATATGACTTTCGAAGGGAAAGGACTGAGAGTCATAGTACCATTGGATCCTTCTCAAGGAGAGAGATACACCAAGCCAGTAAGAGATGAAGACCAGGATGTTGTGGACCATATCTACAATATCACAGCGAAGGAAGAATATTATGTTGATCCTACTGCTGAAGGTATCATGGATTGGTAGTGTGACAGCTCCTGCATGACGGATTCAAATGATGGCCTAGAGAATTGGTAGAATAGACTGTATGAGCTACATGGACCTCGATGTGCAAGAATTACCAAGTCTCTCAGATGGATTAGTTCACAGACAAGAACCTTACCTGTTTTTGATGGTTCGACAGACCTAGAAGAGTTTATTGTGCAATTCTCAGAGCAGGTACCAGGCTCACAGAAAATGGAGACTCTAGATTCAGCATTCAGAGCCACAGCAGCCAGATGGTGGAATGGTCATAAAAAGTACATTCATAGTTGGGAAGCGTGCCAGAAGTCCCTTTGCCTAAGATTCAGGGACCAACCTCAGGAGGTACGAAGCAGGTTTAATGGTAAGACGAGTCCTCAAGGAAATTTGGAGCAATGATACGAAGCATGGAAGCATGTACCTCATGAAGAATGGGTACATAGGTTTGTGCACACCCTGGAACCTATAGCAAAGAACTGGTATGCGGAGGTCGAGCTTCACCACGGTACTGTAAGTTGGGATAGTCTTTTTGATAGTTTTGTGCTGACATTTGCTATTAATGAGGTTTGTCCTACTTTGGACGCAGCTGTTAGGCTAATCCATACTAAAGTATTTGATGATCAAGAAATAGCAGAATACCAACCTGATTGGAAGGAACAAGAAGCTAATGTAGTAGAATGTTATAACGTCGCAATTGACGAGGATGACGATTCGCACAACATTAACATTCCTGAGTCAGAAGGACACTACGAAGTACATGGACTAGCAGTTGAAGCACCTGAAGTGACTCAACCCCTGAAGACGCGGACCGTAAACATTGGGTCAGAAGAAAACCCTAAGTATGCTACCATTGGAGATTATTGGGATGACGAAATGGTGAGCAAAGTGAACCAACTTCTCCATGAATATCAGGACCTATCTCTGGCAGGGCTCTCAAAAATGAAAGGAATCATTGAGGTGGTGGAAAACATTCTGTTATGGGTTGAAGCTCAAAGCCAGGTTGAAGCTGGTATCAGGAAATGTCGAATGTCCTTATTTTGGCGCAGCCAGAGTCACTGCTTGTGCCGAAGAAGGAAAGATGTGTCGAAGCTTAAAATATGACCGTTGGAAGAAATCAAAATTGGTGGTGCCGGTACGCTACCTGTATTAATGAGATCTTGGAAAATCTACCGCCGTTTGGACAAGATCTCTGTCATATTTGGTATCATCAATGCACAGTTATGACAGATGTCGTGGATGGATTCTATAAGAAGACACCCACACCCGCGACGTTCGCATTTTACATTTTCTTGAGTTTTACAATTGCGTCCATGTCAGCTGACAGCGAGCTTCAGAAGTTAGTGAGAGAATTTGAACAGGAGGGTCTGCCTCACCTTTTCAGCCACCAACCTGCTTCTGCACCCCGCGGAGAGACTCCCCCAGCACCGACCCAGCCATTGCAGACACGCTCTACCAGGAAAAAATTTAAGCCCGAAGTTCGTTCTAAGCGGAATGAAGACAGACATAAGCAATCAGGGAAAACACCGGAGGATCCTGAGATGAATCCGTCCGGCTCAGCACAGGTCCCACTAGAAGAGGATGAGAACATTTCCCCGCAGCGTCCACCGTATCTTCTGCCAGTTCGACCAGGTGTTCAGCTCCCTTGGCGGACGAAGAAGTTCACATTACGCACCCCTTCGCTGCCACCAGGTGTGCAGCTGGTCGGGACAATGACAGGGAAAATAGACCGGCTCAAGTACACCGACCACAATACTTTTGATCAGGGGAAATTTCCACAGTTTGCATCTGGGACATACTTACACTCTGTCCGCTATCAGGAGACTGGAGCGACATTATTAGAAGTGAAACAGTGGGCTGCTGGCTTGGATAAAGCTGGTTTGTTAAAGATCCTCGATGTGCCCCACTTCGGTCGCAGCACATAGGTAACCGTGGTGGTCAAACAATTATTGGCGTTGGTGCATGATGGGTACCTATGGCTTGGAAACCATAAAATCGCTATCAATGGAGAACTCATTCACCGGATTACGGGCCTGCCGAAGGAAGGGCCTGACCCTAGCATTGATTTTTTGGGAAAACATGAAGATGTGAAGCTAGCACATAGCATGAAGGAACGTTTCGGGCTGATGAAAGGGAAGCGAGGGTATCAAAACTCAGCCATTTAGCATCAAAACACTCGATTCACTACAGAGCTCTTAGCCTGCAAGCTAATGCAGAAGTGCAGACCAAACGAAGTACCTGCCCCGATTGTAAGTATTGCTGCGAACTATGCGGAAGGTTACATTTACAACTGGGCAGCATACATCACTAAGGAATTTCTTGAAGATGCCCGCGATGCGCAGGAAAAAGGTAGACCCTTTCACTATTCATGGCTGATCGTGCTTATTGATCTGATCGGGTGGAAAGAGCCTACCGAGGTGCAGTTTATTGACGTACCTCCAAGCATGCCAGGTGCAGTGAGGTACGCATCCCTCTTGGTGTCGTAGGACAAAGCATCCCAGTAGATGACGAACACTGTGTTTTCCTTTTACGCCATGAGTATCTCATATGAGATTGTAAAGACCCCGCGGCTCAGTAGTGAGCTATTATCTCAATATGATGGAGTGGCCACCTTTAGGGCCAACATGCACAATGTCTTCATCCGGGCCCGCGTAGATAAGAATAAGGCATGCTGGAAGTTGCCATATGTGGTGACCAAAGAAGACATCCTCGCGGTAATTCAGCATTGGCCGGCTGAATGGTTGAAGGACGCAGGAACAAGCCCAGCATTCTAATCCCTCCGGTCACCAATGTGGGCCTTGGCCCTAGTCAGACGCAGCAGCAAGACCCCCCAGAGGACAGCGAAGAGCAAAGTGAGTCGCAGCAGAGTGAAAGCGACCAGGGTGGAGATGGCGGAGATGAAGGAGAAGAAGAGGAGTCGGTCAAAACTATCTCAGACCCTAATCGGCCAGATAAGCGCAAGTCACCAAAGGCCGAAGAAGTGACCAAACCTCAGTCCCGAAAGAAAATGAAAGCGTCGAAGGAAAAGAATATCGACAAAGAGCCCACCTTGACAAGTGAGGAGCTTAATAAGGCTCTGTCGAAATCCATAGAAGTTCTCACCAAGAAATGGTCAGATTTTGCAGTCACGCATCTTGATGCCATCACTGGCGTAGCAAAGCGAATCTCGGAGCTGAAGGAGTTAGCAGAAAAATCAGCGACTGGCGCTGCGGCAAGTAGTGCCCCAGTACCTGCGCAACCAGACACAAGACAATGGCCAGTTAGAGAACACCAGGGACAAGTGTCAAGTGTCGCCCTCATCATAACCGACGCAGCATCGCGGGCGGAGATGAGCATGATAGTTAGAATAGATTACACTAATATGTCCATGATGGAATTACATCTCTGTCAGTCAGCTATCGCAAAGGAAATCCAAGCATGAGAACACTACTCACAAATACAGTTGGAAAATACCAGGAAGCAGAATGATAGCCTCGCAGCATAGTTGGAGGAAGCAGAGCAGAGAAAGAGTGATGCAGAACGTAAGCGGGTCACATTGGCGTGAGTATTGGAGGAGGCATGTCGAAGTCTTCCTGACTTCGACATCCAGAATGAGGAAGAACCGGAGCAAAGAATCACCAAACTAAAAGACTACGCACAGCAGTCTCGCAGTGAAATAACGAAGCTTAAAGCAGAGCATGAGGCTCATATTGCGGAGCTTCAACTTCGCATTATCCTAGAAATCCCACCAGAGGTCAGAGAGCAGCACCGTGCAGACATTCAGGCCTCAGAAAAAAAAATCTCAGATATCGTGGGCAACACAACAAAACTGCTAGAGGAAAGCATCGACGCTTGGACAACACTGCAGGAAAACCCCGAAGTCCAAAAGCTACAGGAAACCATCAAGCAGCGACAAGCAGAGTTGGACGCAGTAAAAGTGAAAATTAAGACCCTGCCCCCTACGCAGAAAATGCTCAAGGTAAAACAAAGCAAGGAACTCCAGCAGGATATTGAGTCGTACAGAACAAAAGCAACACTGCTGGAAAATTCTATGCAGCCCCTTGTCAACGAGGCCTTGGAATTGAGTACTGCTGTGGACAGCCAGCTCAAAGTTCTGAAGGAGTACGATGCATTTGCACAAGAAAAGGATAGCGAAGCATCAACGACAGCATTGTAGGAGCTGGTGGAGAAGGAGCAAGAAGCTGACAATATCATGTGTGGCCTCAACAAGCAGTTCGCTATCTTCGCCAACAAAGTTCTCCCACCAGGAAAGCAAAAGAGTGTCCCGGGACGGGACACTGGTGAGTCTTAGGGGCCTGTTGGGGCGCACACCTTAACGGTCCTTAATTTTGGTAACTCCGCATTTTTTGTGGAAGCTTGTAAGCAGAGTTGCGACTCAAAATAGTCAAAATAGTAATAGGACAAGTAATGAGTGAGATCCTACCTGGATTGCTGATATGACCTGGAAAAGATCGTGATCACTACTGGATAAATTTTCTCAGTTGAATGACAGCTATGCATACTCCAAATGGATAACAATACCGTGAAATAATAACCGTGGAAAATCCCCTTACGGGCTTAAATAGGTTTTAAATGAGGGTGAGCAAATTAAAAAGGCCTCGGACAGGAACCCTGTTAGCGCCAAAATCATATCGGAACTGATCCCGTGAGTGACTCCAAGCGCTTTGAATGGAATAAAAGAACGGGCTCGACGTCGATCGGGCGGTTAAAAACTAATCTATCGAGATGAGTAAAAGGATTTAAAGACCAATCGGTAAGACAAACAACTACCACCTGCATCGGCATCGAAAAAACTTTCAGGAAGATATCAGATATGCATCAAACTAAGCATCCAAAGCATCGGTAAGGAAATCATCTCTAGGATCTCGGAACTTGGAAAAAAATAGTCAAAATGGCGGATAGAACAATAACATCTCCTGCAGACATCAGAAAAAGAAATGACAAAACAATCCGAAGCCGAAGACACAGATAATCATGTGGCTACAACACTACGCTTCCGATATGTCGGATGAACTTCAAGAGTGCATCCAATACATCGGGTAAAAGAAAAGAAAATTTCTTTTGCAAAAAACCTTAGGTCATGAAACAAATTTTGTGAGGTATAGATAGACTTTCAAATCTTTTCTAAAAACTAAAAAGAGTAGGGGGCCCTAAAAATTCAAAAAAATTTGGGATGATAGTTGCAACAACAATAGTCTAAACAACGAGATTCTGTTGTTACAGTGGTATTAAACCTAGCACATGGTTTTAAAAGAAAACCACACGTGGTGTTTTAAAAAGAAGAATAAATCAAGAAAGAATCATGGAGAAAACAAAAAGAAAAGAAGAAAATAACAAGAAAAATAAAATGAAAAAGAAAAAATAAAAGAAAAAACAACACACTCTTTTATAAAACCACATGGTTTTATTAAACAATGAACAAGGTGTGAGACATTATAATAAAAATACATAAAATATAATAACATTATTAGAATTACACACACACACACACACACACACACACACACACACACACACACACATATATATATATATATTTATTTTTCATAAAATATGAAATGACATCAAATTCTCCACATATTAGAACATTGATGATTGACTTAAAAAACCAATTCAATAAATTGGAGGCAATGATGAATGCCAAGATAGACTCTATCATAAAGAGTTTGAAAAATTATAAATCTAACAATCCCCCTAAAAAACAAAGTACTTTGAGTAAATCGATTGCCTCATCTATAACTACATTCTTAGTGACATCACCTCCTTATAAAGCATCTCCAAATCCACCAACTTTCGAGAAGGATTGTGATGAAAAGGAAGATGAAAAAGAAGAAGACATAATTGATAACGACGATGAAAAAGAGGAAGATACAAAAACCATTATGTCAATCAAGATGAGATTAATGATATTGCTCAAGATAAAAGGCAAGTTATAGTAGATCAACAACATTTATGTTTCTCAAAGGTTGAGGTTTTGGACAAAATCATGAGGAAATCAAGAATACTACAATTCAATGAAGAATCCATGGACTCTATGATTCAGAGAAAAATAGTAAAACACATAAATACTTCCAATCAAGTTGACGTCGGTTTAAATGTCTTTAATTCCTATAACAACCACCAAAAAACTTTTGAATGGTTAAAATTAAAGATGGGAGCCATGTACAATAATATGGCTTGAGGAAACTTGTTAAATTTGAGAACCATAGATCTATAGGCCAATATGAGAGATATTGGAAAGGAATTATGTAGTGGAATAATTAAGATCAATATACACTAAGGAAAGAATTCATGACACAAATTTCAGATAAATCGAACAAGAATTGCTCAGATAATCACACCATTAATCTTCATTCATTAATAAGTAATACAATGGTAGTACAATAGATAGAATCCAAATATTGTGGATAGGATTCGAATCTACCAACTCTAACTGACTGTTTAGATAAATTAGTGTGGAAAAATTATAGCTGGATCTCACTAGTTTAACTCCGGATGTCTAAATCAGTCTACAACTAGTTAACTGATGAGGTAGGTGAGAAAAAGGTGCCACACTCCTTGCATGCATGCAAAACTGGCGCTAGAATAACTGATAGTGATCTAACTAATTGTAACTGGAGGATAACTCAACATAACTTTTTACCTACCAAAACCAACTAAAGGAACGGTTGCTGGTGGCACTCAGAGTGGGTTCCTTATATAATGTAGGGATTGGTCTTAGAGGCACATAAACTCATGCATGCACATGTAGTAAGTGGTAGATAAACTCTAGGTGTGTTCCCCATACTCCAGTACCATGATAATAACTTACTAAGTTGGGGAAAATGTCCAAATAAACTATATTGGACAAAGGATGATTAATTAATCCTAACTTTGGACAACTTGGGCCTTGGCAACTAGGTCATAAGTCACCCATACAATCTAAATGAAATAAAATATTTCTTAATAAAATCAGGAAAATTGGGAAAACCTCATGGGAACCCCCCCACCTCAAAATAAGAAGGTAACCAGGAAACAAGCTTCCATACTTAAGAAAAAAAATTCTCTTTGAACAAAAACTTGTGAAAATTTTGCTGCAATCTGCAATACTATGGACCAGTAATGCAGAAAATTGGTTCTTCTGTGCATCAACATCCTAGGACTGTGCATGTGAACCTTTCAATATTATTCCTTTCTAAAAAATGTTTCTTTTGTCTCGTCTTTCTGAAGGAGGATGGAATGATCCATTTTGTTCTTCAGTGGGCCAAATTGTGGATCAGTCTTTATCATCAAGTAACATCTTTCTGGAAGTTTGTTGCACCACTCTAGAGATAGCAAAGCTTTGTGAGAGAGTGCAACATGTTCATTTTGATATTGGGACCTCGTTCTTCATCTGTCATATGTATTCCCCAACACCATTCCCAGCTGCTTCAATGAGCTTTTGGGCCCATTTAGGCCTCTGATTTGGAATAGGAGCTAGATCTAGATCTAAATTCTCTTGAGGTACAACCTCAATATCAAGATCATGCTACTATTGTTCCTCATCTTCTGAATATGAAACATGAGACAATATATCATCATCAAATGGAAATGAAAGAGTGTTGCCTTCTTTTTCTTTGGATTGTGGTGGATCATGCAACTGATCTTCTTCAAATTGCACATTGTGCTTTATGAATCACTCTCTTGTTGCAAGTTCCATCAATTTATATGCCTTAGAATCCTTGTTGGGCCAGGATAGAGCTAAAGGAAGAACTCAAAGCACAAGCACAAGAGGAAAAGCAGTCACGTAACTAGAAAAAATTTAGGTAAAGGATGGAAAGGAAGCGCAGAGCAGAGAAAGCTGCGATAAGGAATGGCGCGATGGAGGAAAAAAAGACCTAGATTTGGTGGAAGTGTGGCAGGTAGAAGAGTAAAGTTTGGGAAGCAATAGGACAGAATACCGTAGAAGTTCGAATCAGTGGAAGACTAAAGGACAAACTTTTGCGGCTAGTTAGGACCTGTACAAGCAGACTGAAAGACGTTTCCGCGACTAGTTATGGCCAGTGATTAATATAATGCAGGATGTTTTGTGGTGAGTATGGCCTATAATTAATGTAATAGAAGATATTTTGTAGCTTTTTATGAAAGTAATAACTGAGCTATACTCAATCGACCCTACATGGTCTTGAAGAAACTATAAAAAAGAGGAACTCGTTCTGTATAAGGGTTAGCTTCAAAAAGAATGTAGTAGCTAGTCAGTTGGTAATAGTAGAAGTATTTTGAGGAGATCATAGAGGAGTCTGATACTAGAAGGTTGTTGAGCCGCGGATTTGTAGTTGTGTGTGCAGACCATTGAGTAGATTCATTCTACAGCTAAGTGCGCAGATAGTTGAGTAGAAGAGTCAATCCAGGGTGTGTGCGGATCAATAGGAATAAATAGAGGAAAAACATAAAACCAGAGAGCATGAGAGCAAGAAGAGTCTGAGCTAAACAGGCATATCTCAAAATAGTCTGTGAGTCGCAGACTGCAAGCTTCCATATATTTCTCATTCCAGATGAAGAGCTCCTTGGTGGTTTTTTCCAGATGGGTTTCCACGTTATTTCTTGTGTCAATGAATGATGAATGCTGAATGTTTAACAGTTAATGTTGAATATTTGATTATCTTGCATTGTTATGAATATTGCTTGAATGAATGTCGCAATAATTATGAAAGCAATGAATGAATGAATAATTAAAGCATTGTTGAGCACTTGGTGTTATTTCATGTTAAAATAATGTTAAGGTTATAATACAGTCACATCGTTGTCATTTACTTTTAAGGAATCAGCTGCGTTGCGTGGTTGCACCAGTTGTTAAGTTTCAAGGACAAGGTTGTGTTGCATGCTAGCTGTGTCGCATTGTTGCGCCACTAGTGAGTAGTAAAAGACTTCGTCCTTCTGACTCTGTCGAGCACCTTGGTTGTGTGCAAAGGGACTGTAATCCCTTGCCGACTATGGAAACATGGTTTTGGTAGTTACACATTAAGATATCTCGAGTGAGACTGTGCCTGCCTCGTAGGTGTTTCTGGTTGACCTTGCTTTGTTGGGACGATGTCTTTGGGTGTTTTGTTGGTATTGTGTTGTTGAACCTGGGTCGCAAGAAAGAGGGAAAGTAGGCCAACAAATGGTTCTTTGCCTGGTCCCATAATCATTTGAGTCAAGGGAAATGTTGTGGCATCCAAAAAACAAGGAAATCAAGGATTGGATGGAGTCTAAGACATTAGCATTTGCATAAGAAGAGAGCACAAGATCGTGGTTGAGCGCAGAAAACTGGTTAGACCGATACATATACTCTGATATTCACTAGATATTCTTTGCAGAGTTTCCTATTGTGCTGCATGAGTGGTTGTCAAGATTGGTAACTCGATAGAAAATTTTCCAAAGAAGAGAAACGCTCGAGTGGAGTGCTCAGCTGATTCACGAGATAACCAGTGTAAGTAATCCCATCTCTAGAGCTGTTGATTTTTAGGTTGATAGTATTTTGTAAGGGTATATTACTGAGTATGCAGTAGAGACGATAACCTCATATAGTGAGGCTGAAATAATTTTTTTCAAAGGGCCTCGAAGAAGGTGTTACAGAGAGAAATTCCTATGGCTTGGGGTACCACAACAGACAGCTAGACTCCAGAAATCAATCTTTCCCAATATGCAATAGAAATAAAATATCTAACGCTAAAGGATCGAACCTCGTACCTTATTCCGGACGGTTGAAGTAGATCCCCGTTGAGCTTTCCAATCTTCAGCTTGAATTGTTATAGCACGTCCTCAACAACAAGTAAAAAATACAAGCATACTATATCTCATGGTGTTAGATCTATTCTAGCATATATAATCAATAATGTATAAGCATTTGACATATTCCAATGGATACAATATTCATTCAAATACACATTACTAGACCGGAAAAGATATTTCTATTAATATGAATCAGAGATTACAAGTGACAACCTCCGACGGCACGTCTGCGAACCGGAGAAACTGAATCCCCCACTTGGGCCTCCACCACCTCAATCCTCCATCACTTCGATAGCAAGATTAATAGCAAAAGGAAAGCTTGGGAAGAACACAACAGTGCTCTAAGGGACAAAGGGATGCAGACTCAAGCATAAGTTTTGGAAACAATGGACTATAGTTTCGTTACTCTCAATTCTCTCTTATGCTTTCAATGTCTCAATGGGTTCCTTATATAGCTTTTCAAAGGGATACTAAAAGGTCAAATCCGTGCGATCTCAAGGCATATGGAAGGCTAGGAGTCATATGAGTCAGATCCAAGTCAAGAAATGCTCCAAAAGGATTTGGATTATGTACACATCCCGATGTACGCGAATATAGAGGGAATATCCGCGTATGTACGCGGTTATCGGGGAAAAAGCCGCGTATATCACTTTTCTTATGTTTTTAGGGATGGTCAAGGATACATAAAAAGACAAAAAGTGGTCCATAGGGGCTAATGAGTCTGCAGCAGGACAGGGGAAGGCCATACA